>PVIC010010061.1:0-44159 GCA_004025085.1 Thryonomys swinderianus
CTCGTTCCCCAGTCCGCTGGAAACACGGCACCATGGGGCCAGGAGCTGCTGGGTCATCTTAAACATTTTTAATAGTCAACTCTCAAAATACAAGTCAACTCATCAGAAAAATAGAAATCAGGTAAACCTGAGTCCACAACACTCCTAATTAAAATATGAAACACCTAGGTATCATTTGCCTTTGTTTTCATATGGAAACAAATTGGCTGCCTTTTTTCTTCTTCTTCTCCTCAGTGAATTCATCAAACTGGAACAAAATTGCTTGCTTGATCATTATATGTGCATCCTCACATTACACAGGAAGTGTCATTTATGAGTGAGTTTTCAGGGAATAGAGCAGACTTTGCTTTGTGGAACTGCTGTCAATTTTGCTGCCCCCCACATTTAGCACCAGCTGCTATTGTCCACACTGTCTCTCCAAATGGCATTAGGTATGGAGGATCCCTGCATCAGGGGCCAGCTTAGAGCAGCGAAGGAGCAGCTTGATCCACAATGTGCCCACGCTCTTCCTCAAAACTGCTAACCCTACCCTCGAAACATTGTGGTTTTTACATAATATAAAATAGAATAAATTTATATCCCTTGCTTTAAGAACTAGCCATGGCAAAATCCCTTCTTTCCTGCCTGCATAATTCTCTCTCATATGTGGGATTCAGAGATGATTCTGCACTTGCTTGACCAAAGAAGCACTCCCCTCCACTAGTGCATCTCTCAGTAACGAATGATCACCTTTCCATGATATCTTTTCCCCTTCAAGTACATTTTATATTAAAATCCTGCTTTACACAACCTTTGCATGGCTCTGCATATGAAATACTAAAACATCATCAGTTTTAATGAAATAGTCAACCTAGTACTTGAAGAATTTATATTTATGGCCAATAGACTAGCTACCCTCCAACATGAGCTAGGCGATGCATTTCTAGGACTTCAAATTAATCCTTTTCATTACAGGAGTAGGTACCCATGAAAATGAATAGAAATTGCTGATCTCATTAAAGGCTGAATTGAAACCAATTCTAATGGTGGCAGTAGCTACAACCTGTGATAATTTCCCTAGCTGCTATATGAGTTAAATCCTATAATTACTTTTTAAAAATCTAAATAGCATAATTTTAGGTTGCATTGTATTTTTTATGTGTATATTTGTGTGTGTGTGTTGGAGAACTAAGTATAGAGATGTATTTAAATAAGCTTGAATTTTAATTGGGTTAGCTTGGATTTTTACCTTCATAGGGCTTTATATACGTCTATTTTACAGACTGAACTTTTTTCTTGTAATTCCTTTTGCTTCTCATTCTCATTTTAAGAGACTGATCCTTAGATTATGACTCTCGTTATAAATGCATACTATGCTGGAGGGCTTTTTTTTTTACACTCACAGACTCAAATCATTCTGGGAGTTTAATTTCTCTTCTATAGTTTGAAACAAATTTTTAAATTTAAAAAGATGAAGACATTTGTCCTTGCCCTAGGGCCTTGATTTAAGGTTTAGACAGAAGGTTAAATATCAGAACTTTAATATAAATCAAGCACATGCATTTCTGAACAAAGGTCTGGTGCCATCTGCACAGGGCATTGATTCCTCTAGCTAGAGGGCTGGAGAGTCTGTTTACAAAAGAATACACAATTTAGAAAGAACAAGTGCTCTTCTATCAACTAGAAGAAAAGAGTCATGTTCATTTGTCATCACAAGCACACCATTTCCTTTTTGGTAAGTTAATGTCCTTCCTTAAAAGGGGATTAGTCCTGGAAAGTAGAAAAATTGGAGCTGGCAGGCAGCATCTGAGAGTAGACACAGATTTGAAATTCTTTAAAAGCCTGTGAGAATCTCAAACCCATTCAGAATTGCTTCACAAATTCACCAGAGAATACTGATATATCCACATTATCTACCAGATTTATTCTGGAATCATGGCCACATGACTTTTTATAGTACCAGGTTGTATGTAAATAGAAATTAATCCTCAGTAGACAGAGAGTGTGGAAAACTGTTGGTTAATGCAGTAAGAAAGCAAACATGAAGACCACAAGAGAAAGAAATTAATCTTAAGATATGACAGGAAGGGTCATTACTTGATTTTAGCTATGTCTGTCTTCTATAAAAAGACAACCCTCGTTACTTTAATAACTTACCCTCAAAATTAGCTGCAATTGGAAATTATCTTGACAGAGAATTTAAATTCTGCCTTTGATTCCTCACATAGATGAATCTCATACTATGAACACAAGATAATAATAGGCCAAGGAGCATTTAAATATTTATACAGACTCTACTTCAATTTATATTTGGAAACTTTACAACCATGGTAGAATGTTCCTGTCCTCTCTGCAAATAATTTCTAGGGCTTTAAAAGTGAACATGTCAGTACAGAAAAGCAGTGTAAAAGCTCAGTAACCTTATAGCTTTGAATAAAGACAATTCTATTAAACTTTCATTTATAAGTCACAATCAGGGAATTGGCTGAGAATAGCAAAATGCACCATAAGGAAATTGAAAACTGTTTCAGGTTTTATAATGAACGAAATATACTGTACTATACTACTGCTGCTATAGTGAAGCATTTTAATATTTCTTTAATAGCTTTAAAGTCCCTTAGAAAACTAGCATTTATTTAGGATATTCATTAATAGAATTACAGTCTTGAGGAAAAAAATGAGAGGTAGAAATTTCTGGCTACCTTGATTTAGGACAAAAGGCAGATTTTTACATTAATTTGTTTCATATCAACCAAGATTTAGACTTCCTCTCAGTCAGTTAGCCTGAGGTGTGCTATTGGAAAGATGACAGTGCTGACCTCATTTTTATAATAGTTTTGATTTTTAAAAAATGCAGTCTAGGGATGTATATACTTATAGATGAAAATACAATTAACATAAAAGGAAAGCAGATTGAAAAGACACAATGTGGTATGAACTTTAAAAAAGAAAAAAAAAACAGAATCCTGTATTAGATTTGACTCAACTCTGGCCTGAAACAAACTGTGTTATTGGTTTAGAACACATAGCTGAGTCACAATTTCTGTATTTATGAAACATAACTCACAGTACACTAGGTTGTGGCAGATATTAAAGGAGTTGGTATACATCAAGGGCTGGGATACAATGCTCATGGCTGTTTGCATCCTCACTGCCCTTTTAAACGACAGAAAGGTCAAGGTGCAACTGTTCTTCTCATCTCTGGCTACTTCAAAGACCTCAAAAGAGATAGATTTCTCCACATATCACTTCCTGAGTGTTGCTTGCAGGGGAGATGTCAGCCGGTAGGTGAGGTAGAACTTCACAGGCATGCAGTTCCATGATTTATTGCAAGTGCCAATGAGACCTGAGTCGTTGGGCAAAGAAAAAGGTATTCTGTACCCCAGAGCTGAGGTGCACTTAAAGATACAATTCGGCCTATGTATTCTTAAATCAAAATTCTTTCATGACCTTTCAGTTGAATTTACAATACAAATTCCTTCTTAATCTATTTCACAACCTATTCCTCACCCCTCAGACTTTATGTGATTCACTCTATACTTCACTTTGAATTTTGAGTCAACATTCCCCATCACTTCCCATAATAATAGTGACAAGTTTTACGTGATCTTACAGAATACTTGTCAGTGGAGCAAAGGAGGAAACTTAGCAGGCAGGTCCTTTAATCTTTGGTGGGAAGGACACAGGAAAGCTGGAATTATTTCCTTGTTTTTACTTTGATTTTCAAACATACAGGCTTCAGGTAAAAGCAAGGGGAAGACAGCATAGAGGAACACAAGTAGAATAATTGACAATAGGTATTGTCCATGGACTACTCAAGAAACTTCAGTAAATGGGGACAGTGTTTTACTACCACTGCATGACTTTATCTCTCAAGTAAATTAATTTTAAAGAATACAAAACAGGATGTCAATCTAAGCTTATATTCTGGTTGAGTAGAATTTATTCTGTTTACTGTAGGAGAATAGTTATTTGTTGTTTGGAGACATTTATTTTTTCCCTCATTTTCAACAAAGATTAATAAAAATAATTGAAAAAAATAAATATAATAAAGATGCATTGTTCACTGCCTTAGTAAATAAAACTAATGATTACTTGTTAGTAATTGGAAAAATTGATATTAAGTAGCTCTTCTATTCAAATAAATTCTTGAAGTGGTTTCCTACCAGGGCACATGTCTCATTCACTCCACTGTCAGAGAGGCTTGTGTCACTCAGGCCCTTGAAAGGAGTCAAACTGGTGTAGGCAGAGAGGTTGACCAGGATAAGTTTGGTCCCTTCCTAGCAAGAGTCCACGATTCAAATATATAAAGATGAGTGTATTTAAAGCTTAATATTTCAAAAAGTCACAATCCCTGTGTTAACCAAATATTCAATAATTATTTTGTTATTATTTGTGTTGGATTTATAGTTTTTGTTTGAAATATGGTGCTTATTTTCTCCTGGCATATCTTTACTCTCTTAATTATATATATATATATGCTGACATTTCCTTTTGTTCTCACTAAATGGCTTTTTTCCAGGGAGTGGTTTCAATATTCCTTCTCTGTTTCTCAGTTCCTTCAGATTCTCAGTCCAAAGGTAATGATCTCTAAATTTACATCTACAACAGACAAAATTACTAAACAACAACAATCACATTTCATTTTTAAATGATTTCAGAGATTATCAACCTTATTGATTTATATATCATAAGCAAAGATATATTAACTGATAAAGCTGTAATAACTAAAAGGGACAAATCTATTGATCTGATAAAATGTTTCATTCATTATATACATGTGTAATTTCTTTCTTTTTTTTTTTTGAGACAGGATCTCGCTTTGTAGTTCAGGCTGGCCCTCAGCTCACTATGTAGCACAGGCAAGCCTCGAACTCAGCAATCCTCCTGCCTCTGCCTCCTGAGTGCTGGGATTACAGGTGTGAGCCACCACGCCCGGCACTGTGGTATGTGGTTTTGATTGCTGGTGGGCGTGAATCACCATGCCCAGCATTGTATATGGTTACTGGGGATTGAACTCAGGACCTTGCCCTTGTGAGGCAGGCGCTGGAAACACTGAGCTAAATCTCTGGCCCACATGTGTAATTTCTATGCACAACTATAGCATAATTATATTTTATAAGATTTTGATTATCCTCAATATGACTATTCAAAACTTTTATTTGTATTGATTTGTTTGTGTTGTGCACATACTTTATGCAAAGAGTTGTACTGACAATAAAAAGCTATATCACTCTACCTTTATATTAACCATATATAATAGATATAATTAATCCCATTTACCAATAATAATTAATAAATATCACAACCATTATTCAAAGTTAACTCTGAAGAATTCCAGAGTTCATGAATTGTACCTTGATGCAACATTTACCTAATATTTTAATTTTGATATATTAAACAGAAAAATATAACAAATTATTATTTAATATTCTCTTGAAAATTCAGTTTACCTCTTGAAACACATCCCTGTGAGGTCCTTAGTTTAGCATCTTGGAATCTCAGAAGGCCCTTGGTCTAATATTTGATGAATTAGGAGTCCTGACTATAATCACTGGTAAGTAGTTTTTGCTTTTATAAATAGACATTCCTAGTAACACAGAACTTCTTATAAAAATATGTATGTCTACATCAATCAAAGTCCACTGCAGAGTATTTTTAGGTTAAAAAAATGAGAAAACATTGTCTAGTCTTGAGACAGCTGACTTCATTAGTGTATATATGGATTCTGATTCTTTCATAAACAAAATAAATCACCAAAGTTAAACATGTCTTCATAGTGCTGGGCATGGTGGCTCACGCGTGTAATCCCAGCACTTGGGAGGCAGAGACAGGAGGATTGCTGAGTTTGAGGTTTGCCTGGGCTACATAGTGAGCTCAGGGCCAGCCTGAACTACAAAGCGAGACCGTCTCAAAAAAAAAAAAAAGTGAGAATGAAGTGAAACTAAACAGGCAAATAGGCATTCTAAATACAAATAACAATAAATAAATAAGAATATTCAATTCCAAAGTAGTTAGGAAAATAATTTTATTTTTTTGCCTTTAAAGATCTTATAATCCCTTTCCCTATCTCAGTGAATTATTATTTTAATGCAATAGCACCATAGCAACAGAACCATGTAACACTATGATAATTCCATAAAAAATGTGGAGAATTGTTCTGAGTCAGATGTAGCCAAGGTTATCCAGTGAGGAAATCATTTTATATCAGCTGCAGGTGAACAAAACTACAAAAAATAATATTTTCAAAGCATCTGAGGTAACACTAGAAATGTAAAAGTATAAAGGAGATATTTCTGGCATAGTGTTGGATTGAAATAACTTTAGGAAGGAATATTAAATGAAACATGGCATACTATTTCAAGTTATCAATATTTTCCTACAGAACAAACTATCTTTTTTTTTTTTTTAGACAGTGTCTCACTTTGTAGTTCAAGCTGGCCCTGAGCTCACTATATAGCAAGCCTCAAACTCAGCAATCCTTTTGCTTTTGCCTCCCAAGTGCCAGGATTATAGGCATGAGCCACATGCCTGGCATTGTGGTGTGTGGTACAGATTGCTGGTGGTGAATAACCATGCCCAGTATTGCTGTATATGCTCAGTGGGAATAGAACGAGGGACCTTGCCCTTGCTAGGCAGGTGCCAGAACCACTGAGCTAAATCTCCAACCCCAGACTGTATCTATTTGATAGTACATATAGGTCATGAAACTAAACTAAGCAACTATGAAGATAATGAACATGAGAACTATAATATCTACTTCTTTTGTAATCATAAAAGACTTCACATGCACTTGAGGTGTTGGAGGTAGGCTGACCAGCCCATCCCAGAGTGTACCCCTGACTTGCAAGGGCCTGAGGGGCCAATAGTTTTTCTAGACCCGGAATGAAAGATATCATAGAACAACATTACAGTTAAATAATTAAATGAGAAATTAAGCCATGTGTGGTTTACTTGAAACAGTTGTCAATATCAATGGAGTTGAAATGCCTTATATAAAATAGACTTAATATTCTAATCAAGCATCTAGGAAGATAAGACTTCCAAAACCTGAAGAGTCTTTTGGCACTTTCCTTTGCTCTCCTAACCTTGTGTTCTTCCTTCAGCTTACCTTCTTTTTTTTTTTTCAGGAGTTATTGGATGTTGTATACTGTTCCATTTTTTAGATTCCACATTTTTATGGGTACATTGTATATACACATCATGATCACACTCAGTATTGGGAATTTGTACCAGTATATGACATGATTTAATTCTCATTTTTTCCTGTCCCCCTACCTACTCCTCAATGCCACACCCCTTATCTTGCCCTGTGTCATGTTACCTATAGGTTATAAGTATGAATCTTAAAACCATTTTGTCTTGTATTTAGAGGAGTGAAATTTTGTGCACCTGAATCTACATTAAAGGAAAGTACAAATCCAATTGAATTTGGTTTGTTCAGTTATTGCTTTAATTTTGAATACCGGCTACATACTCAAGAGATATTTTAGAAAGCCTTTCCCACTTTGATAGCCACACAGAAGTGTCATGCTCCTGTAAAATATGCATGGGACAGGCTGCTAGTGGATCACCAAACATAGCCTGCTATAGAAAACAACTTTTATTTTTATGGAGGTCTGCGCCAATGCTGGTAGGAAGAACATGAGTAAAATACATGTTATTTAAACAGATTGCTGAAAATAACTCTGACTTGTGTGAGTGTCTTCCAGAAGGTAGTGCGTCCTCTTTCTTTCTTTGCTTTTTTGTTCTGAGTCTTCTTTTCAGCCATATTGTATAAGCTCAGCAGGAGCTTATTTTGTTCAGATGCTGCAGTGCTATCCAGGCTTTTGAGTGGTTGGATGGTCACAAATTTAAAACAAACACACTACCCAGCACTTACTGTGGTCTTACTTAGCATGCCTTCATGAATGTGAAGCTTTTTTTCATTTTCCCAATTGAATCCCCAGACTTATTATTAGCGTATTATGATTTCCAAGAGAGTGGCTTCTTAATAACAACACTGAGCAAGCAAAACCCGTTTGCTCATCCCAAGAGGTTTGAGAGCACATTATAAGCACAGAGTGGTCAGAATAAAAGCTGATCCAAGTACACAGCCCATGATTGTTCCTAATTGGAGGAAACATCTAATTACAGCCGAAAGACCGAGAAACAAATTGTTTACAACAGTAAATCATTCTCATAAATATAATTATTTGAAACATTTGAACTCTATTTAAGTGTATAAACACTGATGTGGGCAATAGAAGGGACACCAGACAGCTGGTGACTTGAAATCCCAACAGTGGCCACGCTGAAGGCTGTCAGGGCTTCTATTGCTCCATTTTAGGAAAAGGCAGGATTATCGAGACCGCTTTGTAGCCTCTGTCTCATTTTCAGCTCTGTTGCACCAATTATGTTACATTGAGGCTTATAAGGACTTACACTGAGTTGTAGATAGATGGAAGAAGGCAGTCTATATTCTTTGTGACAAAAATAGTTATTAATTACCAAGACTTATAGAGCGCTTAACATCCTTGTTAATGTGGCCCATCAGGTGCTTCTCCTCATTCTATAGCTAATCAGCAAAAGAGGAGAAAAATCTTCAGAAAGTCGATAATCATTTTTGGCTCAAACAGAAAACCAAGGTTAAAAATAAACTTAAATGCACTGAAAACCTAAGCCAAAATGCACACACTGGTAAAATCTTTCTTTTCAGTCTAAGTTGGAGGAATAAATTCTAATAATATTTTCTCAGAAGGGTATGTATTATGAGGGCAACATTTTTCCCTTGTCTATTAGGCAGTGGTGTGTTTGGATGCCTGTTAAACAATGAAATACATTTGGAAGAGCTGGACACATGAAAATACATTTACAAACAGAATTTCTTAATTATCTGTTTATACAAAAGTGAATGTTATAAGAATTCATAAAATATTTTTAATATAAAAAACTCAGCAAGTAAAGAGTTTACTGAGTCCATAATAAATTTTTTCACCTTTGGATGGACAGATTTAGTTGCTGTTAGAACTAAGGTGAGGTCGTTTTTAAATAAAATGTCATAGCTAGTGTCTGAATTTTTATTGATAACTTTATGTTTAATTGGCAAAAGTATGTACTTGGCTACTTCATTAAAGGAATCAGAATCATAAGCTAGGAGATGTTGGTATGAAGAATTATAATAACGTTCTGTGTAGAAACAAAATATAGATGAAAATAGACTTTTGTTTGTAAATATATCCCACAGGTTGGAAAAGATAGAAAGCATGCCTATATGGAATACAAACACGTACTGAAAGCTTCTTTCCTTAACATGCATTTTTCATAAGTAAAACTGGGCTTTCAGAAATGCGGTACAACTATATTTCATGCATTTTGATATGACAAATATTCACGAATTGGAGAACAATTTTTAAAGGAATGGGCAAAGAAAATTGGAGCAATGTTATATTGGCTACGTTGATTTCTATAAAAGCCTTGTAGAGAGCTTTAAAAATGAACAGTGTGTGCAGGGAAAAAAAACTGAAAGAAATTACAAGTGGGGTTTCACTACATTAGAAGCTTGAGATTGCTTATTAAATACATAACTTGTTTTTCTGCTATACCAGTCATTTTACATAAGTGTATGATTTGGCTTCCATTTATAATATGTAACTGCAGCATGCTTCAATGGTGCCACAGGGAATATTTGTTATGCTTTGCATATTTGGTTAAAATCTTTGGAAAAATTCCAAAAGCATTTACATGGCATCCTTGGGTAAGCACTTTTTTCAGTTCACTTATCTTCTTGGCAAATGGGGAAGAAAACAACTGCCCTCTAGACACAGGAGAGACCATATTTCTCCATTTCCTTTCTCCCCACTCAACGTTTTTAGAATTGGTATTATCTATATTAGAAAATAATTCAAATTTCTACTGTTCCTTAGGGAGAAGCTGTTTTAAAAACTGTTCAGAGAATGTTGAGCTACTGTGCCCATTATATTTTGCTTGACTATTTTAGTTATAAATGATGGTTGCAGTTAAAATCAACAATATAGATTTTACTTCTTAGTACAGCTTCTATGCAAAATTTCATTGCACAGAAATTCTGAGGGACAGGGTAAAAGGGTAATATAAGTTGGCAAGGAACAAGGAATTTGTCTCCCCTTCTAAAAGACAATTGATCCTTTATATGCCAGTGCAAGTATGGATTCTAGTTCAGATTTTATGACAGACAACTAAAAAAATGCTAAAAAATTCCAACTGCTACTTTTCTTTCCACTTTAAGATTTTACTGGAAACAATTTTATGTCTATTTGGCCTTCTGAAATAGTTCTTGATTTATTATAAAAGGGGCAAAGGCACCTCCATAGGGAACAAAAAAAAAAAGGAATTGAAGACTGAAAGAACGAGAAAAGGCATTTAAATGTGTTCTAGAACTGTTCCTTTTTGAACTGCTTTTCTATGTCTTACACAATTTAAAGGAGTTTTCCAGAAAAATCTGTAAGTAGTGAAAAAATAATTTTATTTTCAAACAGACACAGAAAAAGAATTGACATGGATGGAATGGGAATTCAGCCCAGTGTGGTATATCATGGCAAGCACCAGGTCCTAAGTTCGATGAAAGAAAGAAGAAAGAAAGAAAGAAAGAAAGAAAGAAAGAAAGAAAGAAAGAAAGAAAGAAAGAAAGAAAGAAAGAAAGAAAGAAAGAAAGAAAGAAAGAAAGAAAGACCCTTTCTTTTTCACATCATCACCCTTCGGGAAGCCTCTAGATTACATGGGCACTTTGGGCATTTTCTTCTCTAATACGTCTTTTTGTTTGTTTGCCATTCCCCTTCCATGATGCCTTGCTTTCATCTGTGTCTTGCCCAATGGTGGGTGCTTTCTTCATTAGGATTTTAGAGGCTTTACTCCATGTTTGTAGAAAGTTTGGAAATAGTGGTCATGAAGCAAATCCCGGGACATTTCTGGTATAATGTTAGAACTGATGTGTCCTTTTGTCCTTGATTAGAATCTAAATCCTTCAAAATAACTCAAACACAAGCTTGGAATTTAGCTCAAGTGAAACAGTGCAAACCTTGGACACACAAGGGCCCGAGTTCAATCCCAGGTACCAAAAAAGAAAAAAGATCCAAAATAACTCAAGCACAGCAGGAAGGGACTAACTAATGGAGTTAAGAAGTGAAAGAAGAAAGATGAGGGACACAGTAAATTCTCCAGCTCCTTTGCTTCTAATGGTTTCCTCTGAGTTCTCAGAACAGAGTAATGATTGTCTTTGCTCAGTAAGTTGTCTTTTGCTCAGTAAGTGTTTGATTAGTCAATTGGTATCTGCCTTGAATATATTTGATAAATTGTAAACCAATTATACATACTGAAATTCAATTCAAGCTAAATTCAGTTTTAAAAAATAATAGTATTGGCTCTTAGAATTACGTAGATCTTGGAAGGATTTAGTCTGGGGATGAAAATTTCTATGGCAGACTAAAAAAGTTTTTAACTTTTTCCAATTGGCTTTACTTCTTTCTTAAGGTAAAAATTTTATAAAATGTTTCTAGAGTAGAATTAGTGCCATATAAAGTGTCCCAAATGCTAGTAATGAATATATTGTGCTTGGGGAGAGAGAGAGAGAGAGAGAGAGAGAGAGAGAGAGAGAGAGAGAGAGAGAGAGAGAGAGAGAGAGAGAGAGAGAGAGAACTAAATATCTGAATATCTGCAAAGAAAATAAGTCCTGCTTTGGTCTTATTTCAATTGCAAATCTTCCTGCTCAACATTTTAACTTGTCCACCTACCTTACCTAGAACAGCAAGGATCAAGGACAAATGTAGGACTGTCATATCATAGTTTTTCTGGATTACACCAAGGATAGCCCCAAGATGCTAGATGCGACTTCTCTATGGGGGACATTTTCTCCTAAATTTGATAGATACGTGGAACTCCACCTTTACCAAGCTTAACAATTCCTGTGGAGGTCTATACCACAAACCTTCAGCATGCATTGCTATTGATTAATCCTGATTAATCCTGACAATGATTATTAAGTTAGAAACTATAAAGTCTTAATTTTAGTACATTGCCAATGTGTTCAGTCCAACCTTGTTAAGGACTTAGGTTAGAATGTCTTTTTCAATTCACACAAGAAATAACTGCTACATATTGCAGATCAAATCAAAGCTAAAATTTGATATATGATGGGTGACCTTCCCCTGTTACTATGTAGGCATTAATTAATAAAGTATATGCATTTGATAAAAAAGTAACATAGACCAATATTCCCTTTAAATGAATATTTACTGAATAACATCTTTAAGAATGTGTCCATGATCTAGAGGCTCCTTCTGATACAAAGTTACTTTGGGGAAGTTAACCTATAATCCAGTAATGACAGGTTGGGGACTATCAATATAAAGTACATCAGCTATAATGACTACTGATCCCCAAACTGTGGTTAGCTCTGTAAAATTGATTATCCTTGACACATTTTAATATATGTTATTAAAAATAGGCATAGGTTAGCATTCTCTTTCATCCAAGGTTTGGGAAGTAATTAGTCCTCAAGAATAAGTTTGAATTGAAAGTTTGGAAATCATGATATAGTTCACAATGTAGTTATTTTCATGAAAATATCTATTAAAGGACACATGTCCATAGGGCATACAAAACACAAATATAGTTACTGATCTGATCATATGCATAAAACTTTACCTTTTAGGTTGACCAAAGATTGACAAATACAAATAAAACTAAGATAACTCATGTCATGAAAAGCTTATGGTTTCAAAGAAAGAATATTTATAGAATTTGGATAAATTGACAAAACTCAGAAATGTTTTCTTGGAACATGATATTTAACTTTAAATTGTTTGAGATTTTACTAGAAGATGTGTGGCAGAAACTACAAGGCAAAAGTTATAGAGATAGATACAAAATCCCAGTGGGGTGGACCACAGTGCTTTCCAGACAGAGAAAAATATTGTGAATCAAATACAAATATTATATAAAGTAAGCAGTTTATTGGGAGATTCTAGACTACTTTTTTGGGGGGTCTTGCTTTATAGTTCAGGCTGGCCCTGAGCTCACTATGAAGCTCAGGCTAGCCTCGAATTCAGCAATCCCCCTGCCTGTGCCTCCTGAGTGCTGGCATTACAGGCATGAGCCACCACGCCCAGCATTATGGTATGTGGTACTCTTTGCTGGTGGGCATGAGTCACCATGCCTGGTATTGTTGTATGTGGTTACTGGGGATAGAACCAGGGACCTTGCACTTGCAAGGCAGGTGGTGGAACCACTGAGCTAAAGCAGCCCTAGACTACTTTTCTTGGAGGATACTTGAGCAGTTTGGACTTTGTCCTAAGAGATCTGGACCCTATTGATGTATTTAAAGCAAGGTGTGTGATGCTTAATTATTCTTTCATTCTGATTGCTCTGTTGGTGATACAGGAATGGTGGATTGAACACACATGGTTGTGAGTAGAACTCTCAGGCAGCTCTAGCAGTTGATTAGGAGGGAATTGATCATCACCCATGTCACCAATGGTGGACACAACATTCAGTATGCAGACTTGACAAAAATTTAGCAGTACTATTCTGCCATAAAAAAGGTAGACGAGTTGTTTGTAAGAAATTGGATACACCTTGAGACCATAATGTTAAATGAAGTAAATCAGATACATAAGCTTAAACGTGTGTGATTCCTCATACAAGAACCCAAATTATAAAGAACAAAATGAAAGATAGATAAAAGGAAATGGTTTTTTTCCCAAGTGGATCAAGATATGAAGAAGAGAAGAGGAAAGTATGAAAAAAGGAATTAAGATGTGTTCTGTACATGTACCAACTCCAGACATGGAATACACACATATGTGCTGCAAAATGTACTGATAAAATTTTTAAAAACCTTGTTGAAGTACTTGATAAAGGCAGTGAGTGAAAAGGAGAGATAGAGGGATAATTTCTAAGTAGTTGGCCTTTGTAATTATATTCTTCATTGATCAGTTTTACCAAGAAAGTTCATACTTGAAAAGAATACATTTGATTCCCATAATAGTATAAAAACAAACTACCAAAGACATTAAAGTTATCGGTGAAAATGTAACACAAGTGTGTTACAGAGCTCATATCGAAAGCTTCATACATACCCAGACCTTTAAATGTGGAGGAAAAACTGTGATGGAATTGTTAGCATTGGGGCAAGAAACTTGCAGACCTGTGGATCAGTCTGCAGAAATTTTGCTTATAAGTGATAGAAAATAAGTTTGATTAAATTATGTAAAATAAGGATCTTGGGGTTTAGCTCACTGGTAGAATGCCTACCTAGCATGCATGAAGCCTACTGTTCAATATCCAGTCCCATAAATACGAAGGAAGAAAAGAAGGGAAAAATGTATTGGGGAAAAATAATAGCTTATAGACATGAAATGCTGTATATGAACATGGGGCCTAAGGCATGATTTTCAGGTAGTGTAAGAAGGTAAAAATCAGGAAGCCAGCAAGATTTGAGGAGTAATGTCTCAGAAGAATCGTGGCTGCTAGAGTGGGCTAGATTCCAATGAATTCTACGCTCTCTTTCTGCTTGATACATAGCCTCCGAATAACCTCAGTCAAGTCACATGTTATCCTTTGAATACAGAAGAAACAGGCCAAAGTGGAGAAGGTTGTTTCTCTAAGTGATAACGTTCTTTTATTAGAGAGGGGAAGTGAAATCTAAAATCATCCCTGCTATACGGAAGGTACTTACTTCCCTGTCTTGTAGGTCTTTCATATGCCAAAAAGCAGTGATCTCTTTTGATTTTTCCCTATATGTGAAAATGTGAGCATCTTCACTTGCTAGTAATTGTGAGAATGTCAATGTAATTGAGCTTAGTGCTCTGTATGCACCTTTCTCTCTTCCTCGCCTCTCATATTTTAGTACTGAGCATGTGATTGGATGTATTCATTTCAGATTTTGGATACAGTGCATTATAATTTAATGTATATTAATTTAGTAGGCAATGGAAGTGCGCTGGGGAAGTTCAGAGAAACTTCCCGTTAGTATATAAACATGTCTATTAAAATTACAAACTTCAATAAGATGCCTTTATCCAGATTAGTTATATGTCAAATTGAATTCCAAAAGGATTGCTTCATGATTTACAATAAAACTATAACTTTTACACACTAAATTGTTCTTGCCCTTAAGTATTTTCCTATGCTTTAGCCCTACATGTTCTATAGTTATTTACTTCCAACTAGAGGCATTTATATCATAGTTACTTTGCATATGGTTTACAATACTTGTTAACCTCTACACAGGTGATTCAAAGATTTTTATCAGAACTCACTGAGTTGCATATGGAATAATATTTGTAAGAGATTTGTCTGTGCCCATTATTTCTCTGTCAGAACAATTCTCCTCACTCCTCTCAGGAAAAAAAAAAATCTCTTTCACAACACCATTTTGGTTCCCAACTAGGTTAAGTAATTTATCTCCAGTTGTTGTCCCAAATCCTGCAACAAATTATCTAAGTTGTCAGTCAGGTTTCCACGTATTGATTCAACAGTTTCAGGCTTGTGTCCAGCCCAGTTCCAGCAGAGGGTTGATTGCTTTACCCCAAAATCCTTTGAAAAGTTAAATTGTTAACAATACAAATTCAGTGGGAATTGGGATAACTTCGTCTTAGCTTCAATCTCTTCACCTTGAGCCCTGGGCATTTAGAACTCATCTCCGGGCAGTGGAAGGGAGAATTAGAAAGGTAAGTGGCAATGCAGTTACAGCCAGAAGCTAAAGCAGTGGTTAGCTGTCCACTTAGTCTTGGAAGGGCGCAGTCGATACTCGGGTGTTCACCTCCCTCCAGAAGCAAATGGGTACTGATGGGGAGGGTCAATTATATATAACCTGCACCTCTGAGTCCCTGCTTATGTCTGGGTAACTAGAGACAAATAAAAAGAAATGGGCCCAGAGGCTAAGGGAGCTATTTTCATCAACCTAAACCTTTGCTTAGATTCACCTCCTGTCCAAAGAGAAACATTTTCTTATAATACCAATTAGGGTCATTGTTCTATGGATTATTTGCCTAGTAGTTAATGAAAATCATATCTGATTGAAAATATCCTAACTTTGTAAGAAGGCACTAAACCCTTAAAGAGCCTTGAGTGCTTTTTACTTAATGTTCAATTTGGAGCTAATATACTTTAGGAGTTAAGTGCTAGTGTTTAACCTGTTAAGAGATTTTAAGTTAACTTGGATGTTTAACAATGAGCTGTTCTGAAGAGTATCACAAGTGAGCAGGTGTTTAAGAGAGTGGATCATAATTTAAAGTACTTGACTGAAAAACAGGAATATTTTAAAATGGCATTCATGTAGTAAAGTCTTCTTAAAAGCTGTATACTTAGCGATTGTGTTACTGTTCTTCATATGATCATTATATTGAATCTTGAGGTTGAAAAGGAGATAGAGTTTGTGTATGGGCTCTGCTCATCCCTCTTTTAATAAAGGTTTTTCCCATTTCTTATGTAACAATGCTCTCATGTCTCTAATCTCTTCATAACAAAAATTCTGAAAAGAGATGTTTATATATTTTGCACAAGTTATCTCTTACCTACTCTAATCGTTATGCCCAGTACATTATTATAAAATGTCTTATTCTTTTCTTCCCGCAGCCTCACCAGGATTTATCACTGTTTAGTTTCACTTTTGTGGAGTGAGATGAAATCTCAGTGTTGTTTTCCTCTGCATCTCTTGAAAGGAACCCTTCTCCACTGCTGGTTGGATTGTAGACTTATACAACCATTGTGGAGATCAGTGTGGAGATTCCTCAGAAAACTAGGATTAGAGGTCCCATTTGACCCTGCTATTCCCCTGCTAGGAATATACTCAAAGGAATTGAAAGAATCACTTCGTAAAGACATATGTGCACCCATTTTCATAGCAGCTCAGGTTGTGATAGCCCAATCTTGGAAACAACCCAGATGCCTGTCAATGGGACTATCACTCTGCCATAAAGAACAAGTTTCATTCATTATGTGCAAATGGATACGCCTTGAGAACACACTAATAAGTGAAATAAATAGATCACATATATGTAAATACCATATCTTTTCTTTAGTATGAGAACCTGTAGATGTAAATGAGTTCTAGAATGTATGATAGACTTTGTGAAATAGGAAATACTCAAAGGCAATGTGGTGGGGGAAAGTAATGAGGGGAAAGAATAAATATGATTTTAAATGAAAAAGAAAGCACATGTATAGTGGGTGGGGGGTTGTGGGAAGTGTTGGGATATGGGTAAAAATGAGAATCAGCTCGTGTCATATATTGGTACAATTTCCCCAATGCTGAGTATGATTGTGAGCTGTATATAAAATGTACCAAATAAAGAATTCAATTGAAAAAAATAAAATGCTTTGTTAAAGCTACTTCTGCCCTCCACTTTGCAAAATCCTTAATTGTAATTCTTGTTGAAATTTCAGAGAATGACTATTTGACCTTTAATTCCTTTGTAAAACACTTTGTAAATTTGCTTTTTACAATTTTTTTCTGGGACTTTTGAGATAGGGTCTTGCTATGTAGTTCAGGTTGGCCTTGAACTTAATACATAGTCCCGACTGGTCTAGATCGCAAAGGGATAATCCTGCCTCAACATCCTGAGTATGGAGAATACAGGCATGCAGCTCTTATGTGGTTGTTCATTTGGCTTATGATGTGCACTTTTTATTGGTTCTCTCTTTTTGTGCATCTTCATTTCTGTGATGGTTTAATTCTGGCAGTGAATAGCCCTTTTCTACTTTCACTCCCTAATAAGGTTTTACAATTTTATTACTTTCTTCCCTGAACCCCCAGACAAGAGGTGTAGGGAATAATAATTGTTGCTGTAGTTAATGCTTTATTATGTATATACTATATCTCAGCCACTTCTTGTGCATTATCTATTTATCAAATGGGAACACAATCTACTTAGATCAGTGACACCAGAGAAGCCATAAACTTTGCCATTTTTCCATTTATCCTGAGTAGTTGTGCAAAGTCTGAGCCAAAGATATGGACAATTTCAAATGAAAAATGACATAAATGATTGAGATATAATTTTCTCTTTTAGGACTTATACCATAAGAAATGGATTCCTTTTAATAAATGAGAAAAAAATAAATTATTTTAAGAAAATAGAGGTACTGTTAAATCATAATATTAAGTGAAATAAATTAGAAACACAAGGTTAGGTGTAACATGATTTTTCTTACAGAGCCTAAAATATAAAGAGCAAAATAAAATAAATAGCAGGAATTAGGGAGATAGATCATTTTCAAATGGCAAAAAAAACCATGAGATAGAGAGGGCGTGCAGGAGGAAGAGGGAAGGGAATTAGAAAAGAGTTGATATATGTTATATAGATGTACCAGTTCTCATAAGAAAAGTAATCATTGCCTGCTACAAATATGTAAAAATAAAAACTGAAAAAATTTTAAGAACTATAAAATTCAGATACTCTCAATCAAATAATATTTTATTTATCATAATTTCTATGCAACAACAACAAAGTAAGGATCTTCGAGTTGTACATTTACGTTTGTACTAGCAATGTTCTATTTGAACTAGTCAGATTGCGGTGTGGTATTATCTGAAGCAGTTACTGGAGCATGAGTTTCAACATATGTATTATGGATCAATATGTGCTAAGAAAAAATGGAGAAAAGTTCGCCTTGGGCAAAAGAAACAGTGGAACAGATTTCACAAAACTTCCAGGAATCCAGCAGGTGCTTCTGGAGGGACTGTACTTGGTGAAAGGTGCTACATGAATCTCATTTTACCTTCCTTCCTCATTCAGGAACTGCATGCAGGCTGCCCCAGGAAAGGTGCATCCTCACGTTAGGCTGTTATCTCCAGTACAGATCCCACAGGGGTCAACAGCTGGAGTCTGCCTGCTCAACACTGTCCCTGTAGCAAGTTCTTATTTTAAGGATGGTCTGAGTGAGACGTGGTCACTTCTTGCACCACTGGGATATACTCAAGTCCATTTGGATAACAGCTGCATCTCAAAGCACAGCACAAAGTTTTTGTAAATAGAGCCCTGTGAGTGTATGACTGGCTTGCCAGGGTTGAGCCTTTCAGCTTTTTTGGTCTTGGGAACTGAACCACTTAGTGTCTTCTGTCCTGAGACTGATTCTTGCATTTTTTCCCCTGCCTCCGAATGTGACAGAAGCTTCTTTGAGGACAACCGACAAGGACATAGGCTTTTATGCCTAGTTTTTAGTGGCCTGCTATGTTAGCAGCTTGTTATCTTTTTAAATAGACCATCAATAGTTTCTAGCCAAAGTCATCCTGCTCTTTTATCCTTGTATCTTCTAGTTTTTTTTTTCCTAAAGTGCAACACCTGCTCTTTATTTGATTTAATACATGTTCTCCCCTGCTCTACCTTCGCCAGCTGTAAAGCATTAACTGCCACCTTGTTGGGCGGATGTTCTTCAGTTACCTGTGTTGGTAGCTTTATCATTGCACGATTACTGCTGTTTCAATCAGCTCCTGCTGATGACAGATTCTGAAACTGAGGCTGAGTGTGAAGGAGCTGGTAGCTGAGGGATAGTTGCTGAATATAAGACAGCAGAAATTCATCCTAGAGAGGATGTCTCTGACCATCGAATATCTGTGTCTATCCCAGAACTCTTTGATTGGTAAACCAGTATAGTTGCTATAGATATAACTAGATCTTCGATTTTGTAAAATACATATCATTTTAACTTTTGAAATCAGATTCTTTCTTTTCCAAAACTTGTTCAGTTTCCTAAGTCTGTGACAGCAGATCTTAGCATTTTCAACAATGCAAGCAGCCCACAGTGTCATGTGCGCCATGGGTTCGCTGCCACTGTCCAAAGTTAATGTAATTTTTCTTACTTGTATTTTCCCAGGATTAACATTGTCTTCCTACCTCACGTCTGTTATGAGACTGTGAGTCTAATAGGGACGGTATTTCAGAGAACTTCTGTGTGTTTTATACACCTACAGAAAAAAAATGTTGCCTCTCCCTGAAACTTGTCCATGATTAGGGTTAAAGTAGGTGGTTTTACACCTCCTGGCAGAAATATAAAAATACAACATATGGTACACATTGTCTATCAAAAAATAGTATCAGTTCTTCTTGTTCTTTATAGCAAGCAGTATGAGGATTATAGGATAGATGAGCGAATATGGGAAAATGTTTTGTTGAGAGAAAACACAAACAAGTGAAACAAAGAGGCAGTTGGAGATGTAGCTCCCTGGCAAAGTGCTTCACTAGTACAGGCAAGGTTCTGAGTTTGATCCCAGCACTGGGGAAAAAAAGGTGATATCTTTGTTCTACTTTTTTGAAGCTAAAATGAGAATTCAATACAAGTGGTTACATCAGAGTAGAAATAGATGACTAGTTTGAGTAAAGAGAGAGAGGGCAAGAGAGAGAGAGAGAGTGAAAGAGAGACAGAGAGAGAGACAGACAAGATGGAGCTGTGGGTGCATGTGTCATGAGGACAGGGTAGAAGTGAATGTTTTCTGTGATGCAAGGAGGATGCAGGTGGCTGATAGTGCTGGCTGACGAGCTCAAAGTGGAGGGGAATGAAGGGAAACATTTGAGCATGTGGCCCACAGTGCACATATGGACAAGGCTAAAATGAGAATAAAACAGAACCAAAATGGCAACAAGAACCAAAGTGGAATGAAACAGCAAAAGAAAACTGAGTTTGACAAACCCACAGCAGGAGCAGCCAGGATCCAGAGCACAAAAGGCAGACTAAACCCCACTTCTCCATATATGCCTTGGTTTCTTGTTGAAGGAGAAATAACAAGATAAAACTGAATTAACTGAATAAATAATAAAGTGCAGATGCGAAACAAACCTAGAAAACCAATCTTATCATTGCTGCGTACAAGTATGGAAACCAAAGGCAAGATTAGATCAGTTATGGATATAAATGTCTCTCATCTTCTTGATATTTGTAAAATATCACAATTATTTGTTTACACATAGGCAGAAAATTTAGGGCTCCTCCATGTCAGACAGCATTCCTCTTCGTCTATTTAGTCCTTGGGATTGACATCACAGCTCCTTACTGAATGTCTGTACCTTTTGTGTGAGGGGATCTTATTTCACTTTTCTGTATTCTTTGTGGTGTCAGAATTCAGGATTGCAAACAATGGTCATTTAGAAACAATTTTTACATGTAATTGTATAATTTCAGAGCAAGTACAATTTCCTTTTCTATGTGTACATGGATCTATTATTTGTGGAAGAAGTGTGCTTACAGCATTTTGACAACTTTAAGAATTAAATTTAATTGTCCTTTTTTCATTTCTGTGTATTATGAATTGTTTGGGTGGCTGGTTTCTATTTCTTGTAAAATGATTATGGGGTTTCAATTTTAGTAATGTGCTTTTGTGCTGTTAATTGATTTTCCTTGCTTATATACTTATACACATATTTCTAAAGTTCCTAAGAAAGGAACTATACCCAAATAAAAAGTATTTATTGGTAATCCACATAATACTTAGTATTATTAATTACAGTATTAATTCTTGATCAGATTTTAAAATATGAATGATACCATTTACTAGGACGGAAATTTTCACAAGATTTTTATGTTAATTCTTGCTCTAATTCTTGCCAATTTGCTGCAACAATGTAATTGCATTGCCTACATTATGGTTAACAGGAAAGATTAGGTATGTAGCATTTTATTGTCTTTGACAGGTTGATGAATTGTGACTTGAAGCGAGCAAGTGCCTTTGTTCTAATTGTCTCTTTTTCATTAAAGCTGAGAACTATACTTGGATACTGGAGGACTACGTTTCCCTACTGCTTTTAAGTTAAAGCTGTTCACACTGATGAATGTTCTTCACCTAAATACTGTGCAGGCAGCTCATTGTTTATGTTCCATCCTTTTTATCATTTCGAGACTACAATTGATGGAGATCAATCAATACTACAGTCTTGAAAAAAAATTGTCCAGGAAAGTGATTTAAGGAAACAGAATTCATTTTCCTACTTTCTAAAGAAATGGATGAATGAGACAAAAGAATCCTAGGCATTGTGCCATTGTTGCTGTCAGATATATATATATTTTCATATTTTATACATATAATATTATATATATATAAATTAATGGTGGGTCAGCCATATACTCATCTGCTGTTTCCTCAGTAATTTTGACCATTCCATCTCAGTACACACTGACTTGTGCTTCACCTACAAGAAAGTATTGCCTCGGAGATTATAATACTTTTTAAAAATATGTGAGATTCAAAAAATGAGGGACCTCAATCAAGAAGACTAAGTCTGTTTCAAAAATTTTGTAAATGGCACTCTGGGTTGAACAACCCAGGTCCTTAATACCGAGCTACAACCCCAACCGATCTCTCATGTTTTATGGAACACTTTTGGGGCCAGTTCAGTGAATTATACTGGATGGAACTGAACTAACTTCTCACACTGTAAAGGTTTTGTTCATAAAGTCTTTCTCTAATTCAGTGTCTCTAAGAGTTCCATCTAAACTGTTTTGCAGAAGATGTAGTGTTTCTGTTTTAATATTGAGGTCTAAAACATTTTGATTTGACTTTTGTATACGGTTTAGTACCCTGGTTGGAATTGAACTAAATACCCATTTACTTGCAGTTCTGTTCTCCTGATTCAGCCTCCAACAATGTCTAGTTTTGGGTCCTGTGCTGTTAGTCTCAGCCCCAATAGATTTCTTTTAATCTTTATTGATACGTTATATATACACATTATATATTCATGGGCTCACACACAACATTGAGAATTTATACCAGTATATGACACAATTTAATTCTCATTTTCTCCTATTCTCCCACTCACCCTACAACCCTCCACACCCATATACATAAGCTTTGCTTCCTATTTTCATTATAATCATACTTTTTCTTCCCCTTGTTACTTACCCCTCTGCCCCATTTCCCTTTGAATATTTTCTATTTCACGGTATCTACCGTATATTCTAGAGCTCATTTACATCTTCAGGTTCTCATACCAGAGAAAAGTTATGATATTTACAGATCTTGGACCTATTTATTTCACTTATGAGTATGTCCTGAAAGTACATCCATTTGAATATAAATGACTCAAACTTATCATTCTTTTTGGCAGAATAATACTCCATTAGAGTAATACTCCATTTTATAGAAAAACCACATCTTATTTATCTATCCCCAACTTGAAACTATACTACAAAGCCACTGTGATAAAAATGGTAGTGTACTGGCAAAGTAACAGACCTGAGGACCAATGGAATAGATTAGAAGATCCAGAATCGACTTCAGATACACTATACTGCCTCATCTTTGACAAAAGTGCTAAATATCCTAAATGGAGGAAAGGTCGCCTCAATAGATTTTTAAGGGAATTTTTATGTTAAAAGCACTCAAGTCAGCTATTAGGTAGACAGCTATTCGGTAGGTGGATCATGTACCAATAAAGAATTCAATTAAAAAACAAAAAAAAAACAAGAAAATTTAAGAAAATGATATCTTGGGAAGAGACACCAGTATGATGACACAATCTTTAAAGAAATATATTTGAAATGCAGTGTTCAGCAACTTTCAGTACCATGTAGTGGTCTCAGGTAGAAAAGAACACATTGTTTGATTTCCTTGTTTGACCTACATTCCATTTCCTATTAAAGAAGGTAAACATTTGATCCCTCACTCTTTTTTTATGACCAAGGTTTTTTATTTTATTTTAATTGAGTTTATTGGTGCATTTTAAGAATACATTATGATCCCATATATAATTGAGAATTTGCATCTGTACACATATATCCTGATTCTCATTTTCCCCATTTCCCTGCCCTTCCTTCAGTCCCTCAATACCATATATATATATATATACAAGCTTTATTTCCATTTTTTTCCTTTTCACTTTCACACTTTTTTCTTTCCCTTCTTTGCTTTCCCCTGCCCCCTCTCCCAGTTCTCTTTCCCCTCTAAAGGTGAGGTCCAAAATGAACAAGGGGTATTGTGATCCCTCACCTTTCACTCTGATTTGTAGGCTCACTGCCACTGCTCCATAGTGACCCTCGGAATAACAGGTATTGTCATGGCCAGAATTTGTCTGCCTTCAGTCACTGGTCCTGAATGTTACTGAGCATTAGCTCCAGGAAAGCCTCCCATGACCAACAGTTCCTGCACGTTCCCTGAGCTTGATTCAGGTTTAAACAAGCTTCTTCCAGCTTTCAGCCTTAATATAGCCCACCTCATAAGTTGAGCGCTGACTTGAGAAACTTAAAAATTCTTTCCTTACTCTTGGATTATCAATTTTTTTAAAATGTTTCTTGCCAGTTGCATAACCCAGAAATCATCTTTCTCCAGAATTTGGGGCCCCTTGTTTTGAAATGGCTAAAAAATCCCCAACGCAAACAAACAAACAAAAAGATGGTCTTCTTTCCCAGTTTCTGTAGGATACTAATTTAGCCAAGATACCAAGCTATAAATTATCTTTTGTTATTAAGATAATATTCACTTTCTCTTTGGGCAAAGCTGCTTAAACACATGCCCTGCAATTTCCACACCGCACCTGTCTTAACTGTCTTCACATCTCCTTAAAATACTTTTCTTCTTTCTACATTTAGAATGTTTATGAAGGAGGTGTAAAAGACTCTTTTAAATAATATTAGGCAAGCATGAAGGCACATGTGACCTTTTGTCCCAGGGCATGTGTTTTAGAACATTGCAGACTTAAGCTGTTTTGCCTCCTGGAAGAAGGAAAGGGGAATGTTTAGGTGTCCTCTGCACTGTGCTTGCTCTAGTGTCCTGACTTCTGATTAAATATTGGTGTTCTGAGTGCACAGCTATGTGATCTAATAAGCAAATGTATTCATTGTGATTTGTTGGTGGTATTTCTGATAGCTGGAAGCATACAACCAATTAGATTGTAAGTTACTCATTGATGGTCGGAATATTGAAACAAATCACTTCCCCTCACAAAGCAACAAAATGCACTATCTTCATCCAAGCTTCATGGTAGGAAGCAGGGCTATAAAACAAGCTCCTACTTTGCCCAGTGAAAAGTCATTAAAAGTCAGTATTACTTGGAGACTCACTGTGATGTACTGAGTTTTGGAAACATAAAAACAAAACAACCACAACAACAAAAAAGCTGTTGTTCTTGTAGTGTAATGCCACACTTCATTGCAACGACTGAACAATGATTTGTCATGAATGGTGTGTTACATGGAACTCTGGATATTGCTTTTTTTCCACATCCCTCTAATAATAGCTTCCAAATCAGTTTGTCTTTAACTAACAAGCAACAAACATCTCTAGAAAATGTCACCAGAAATCAGACAAATGAGTATAATGTGGACCAACAGATGCATCTAAATTATCCAAGATATTGATAGTGTTTTGAGAATGGTTCTTTCTGGAAAAAAAAATCTCATTGCCTTATATGGTATTCCAATGTAAGTGACTAAATATAGATTGAACGTTCAGTGAGCATAGGCTCTGCCACCTAATTTGCCTTGATGTTAAACTGGACTGTAATCTCTAGTCATATTTAAGTCTATTGAATAAAATTTGTTGGCCTTTTTGGTTTCTTCTGAAATACAGAGGTCCAGCAAATATTTTACCCATTTAGATATTGGAGGAAATCATTCTATAATTGGAAATTTTGCAAAAATCTCTATCTCCAGAGAAAAATTCTTACCATATTTGACCGGCAAGCCACAGCCTTGAAAAGCTTCTCAAACCCTTAAGACACAAGCCCTACTCATGAATTTCAATTACTTCAGACTCCAAATTCCGGGAACCATTCTTATGTTTGTTCAGTGAATCACATGTATTCAAACAAAAGATAATGTATAAACAAAAAATTTCCATTAGTATTCAATCACGTTTGGGCTTTTGAACTTAAGAATTTTATTCTGATATTTCGAACAAGTGTTATCTTGTAATTTGATCCTGCTGAAAGCAAGTTATTTTTATTAAAAGGACATATGTGAGTTTTTATTGTAAAGTATTTACACTGAACCATAAGGTGCATAAGAAAAGGTGAGTATGAAAGTAATGAAGTTTAAGGTGTGTATTATAAGACAAATCTTCACCCAGGATTAGTTTCTGAGACTTAGTCAACTTTATGAGCAGGTGACTTATACTCATTTCTTACAACTCGACCTGCCCATGGTTTTACCTAAATGCCTATCACAGCAGGGTCTTGTCAAGAAGATTTCCAGCTTTGGTAATGAGCATGAATCATGGGAAATTTTGGTACTCCACAGCATTGATGGTTTCATGTAGTAAACCTCTGTTCTTCTGATCATGCAGTAGTTCTTTTGAAATTCACCAAAAAAACCATCTACACATGTACCTTGTGTGTCATTTTGATGTAAATATATGGTCTAGTTTTGAGTCACTCATGATAGCACTATGAAAGGTAAAATGGAATTGTCTTTAACAGCTGCCTTCTATTGGAACAGAACAAATTAGGAACTCAATTTTAAAGTTCCACATGTGCATTTCCATATGAAGTAACTACATTTAGGAGAAATTATTTCCACTGAAGTATCCAATCAGACCTATATTGCCATGATTTCTATTACTGCTTGTTGGATCCAGGCTTCAGTCCACTCTGGTAATTAAGTCGCCATAATTAACTACAGTGCCTCTCTGGAAAACTCCTGGTGTTTGTAAGTTCCTCTACTTAAATATTTTGATTAATTTTAGTAGCAAGATTGGCTAGGCTGGGGCTGATGTTATTCAAACTTTACACAATTCTACCCGTCTTCTACTCTGCTGACCAACAGGATACCTAAGAATGATGGAATGGTAAGCCAGGAGCCTCTGGGGATAAACTGTTTCATTATCTTTAAGCGGTTCTTAAATTCATATTTGTTTTGACAATGATATATGGATGAATAGTTTATGACCTTGGTGAATAAAAACCACATGTATCTCAGATTATGGACATCTGGAGAGTTATGACCGAGGTTCGTGATTTTGCCTGTCATGATTGTATAGTTACGATCTTCACTACCCCAGTGTTGCTTTTGGTGATTAAAGCAGGATTCCTAATTTCTTATAGAACATTTTCACCCTATAAGGTGGCTTAGAAACAAAGGGAGACAGCAGACATCAGTTAAACATGAATGCCACTGACTGCTAAAAGAATGTGGTGGGTGCAGATTTCCTATTTCAGATATAGAGGGAAAAATATTGTTTTATAATTGTCTCAAAGTGACTTATAACCTGTATCAGCTTTAGGAGAACTCTGGTAATTACGCGAGAATCATTGTAGCACTGAATTCATGAAAGCTAGTGGAAAGATATAGTCAGTGAACCACCAAGGCCAAAGGGTAGACAGGAAAAAAAATTGGAAGGCTCTGAGGCTCACCCAACATTCTATTCTTTGTTTTAGCCACTGGCACAGCAGTTTGAATTGGTTCAGTAGTAAAACAGCCTGATAGCAGACGCTGAGCACAAAGCTTCTCCAGCTGTGTTCTCCCCAAGCCATTCTCTCTACCCAACGCCAAGAACGCGGAGGAGTCATGCACTCTGATGCCTTTCTGTTTGCACATTGTCCAACAAACCTTATTTTATTTTATGTCTGAGCTCACAGACCCATAGCGTATGTGTGTCCATGCATGACAGATGGTGACAGAACATAATATCTGATATTATTTCTACCAGTGGACCTTTGTTTGTCTCGTTAGCAGGGAGGAAGATCTGTTAGGAAGCCATAAGATTTGTCCCCATTTTTTCCAAGTAGATGAAAATACTTTAAAACCTATGAATATGTAATGCATACAGTTCACATATAAGACATTGTAATAGGCCTATACCTCAGAGAAAGAGAAAAAAAAATCATGAGGACTTTTGTTCATGTAGAAAACTCTGCTTTTATTAACATTAGATTATAACTGTAAAATCCATATATGAAGTAAAGTAAGTCACAGCGCAGAGAGTTTCAGCTCAGTGAACAATATTTCAAATAAAAGGGATCTTGAACACTGGAGAAGAGCACAAGAGCCCCCTTTCCAATGGAATTTCCATAAAAATAGCAGACTACATATCATACAAACTCACATCTACAACTACAAATATCACTGGGTCTATTCATTGTGAGACCAATGATGACACTAGCGTTTCCCTATACAACTGAATGAAAGCTTTTTTACTTGGCTGAAATTCTGTGAGTTAGGGATTTTTGATATTTGTTTAGGGAGATTGGAAGTCATGTTAAATAAAGAATTGGTCGTGTTGATTCTGAACTTCTGCATACTCTGCCATTTTTGAAAATTTGAAACTAAAACAAGCAGCTACAGAGGAATTCTGCAACACTACGAGAATTCTCCCGCACAGAATAGGTAAGGTGAGCTAGTGGGTGTGAAAGATGCTGGGAAAAGCTTCTCTGGAAAGGGGAGGCATCTTGAAGTTACTAGCAGCTGAATTCTCAGTCAGGTAAAGTATTCAAAGTCTCACAGACAGTTATGACAGGCATAGCTGCTTTTCACTTTAGACATTTTGAAAGAACTGAAATTATAATACTCCTCACTATTGGCCTTATTAAAAATGCATTGGGAGGAAAATGAATACTCCTAATATGGAAAATCAGAAATAGTTACAGATAATGTAGCTCATGAATCTTGAGGATGAAATAGAATATAAAAGATAGCTGGATTTTATTTTAATGAAAAAAATAGAGCCCATCATCAATCTTCTAAAATTACTAAAAATTTTACTGGCATAACTTCACAAACTATTAACTGCATGATTCAGAGGACCAATGGCTATTGCCCTTAACAGAATTGAACCTGGGGCAAAGAAAAAGTTTAAATGTGATGATGAGCTTGGCCTATCAGTTGCTAAACAGTGAATCAAACCATCCTATCAGGAAGTCATGAAATTCATTTGACTTGCCAAAATACTTAGTAATAACATTCTAGTTTAATTTTTGTGAGTTCTACGAGTAGTCTATAATTGTAGTTACATCTGGTGTAGTGAGCCAAAATATCCATACCGTTCCTCATATTATTTGAAAATGTTCTCAAATTATACAGAAATAATACTAGTAACATAAAATAGGGATGGCATAAAAATGGAAACTTCTTCAGAAACAAATGAATACAATCATTTATTTTGCTGGATAAAAGGGTTGTATGTTTTTAAAGTATTGGTGTACTGCCAGGCGTGGTGGCTCACACCTGTGATCCCAGCACTCAGAAGGCAGAGACAGGAGGATTGCTGAATTTGAGACTTGCCTGGGCTCCATAGTGAGCTCATGGCCACACTGAACTACAAGGTGAGACCCTGTCTCAAAAAAAAAATTGTATCTGTGTACCTACCAACACAATCAAAATAGAGAATACTTTTACCACCCCAAACCATAATTCCTAATTTCCTTCTATACCTCACGCTTAAGTGTATCTACAGTCTTCCTGTAGGGATTTGCTTGTATTAGGCAGTTATACAATACAAATGAAATTACAAAATATATGTTCTTTTATTTATGACTGATTTCATTAAGCACAACAGCTTGAAAGTTGATGTATATTGTAGCATATATCAGATCTTTATCCATTTTTTTGCCAAATGATATTTCATTTTATGTATCCATCACCTTATTTTTCTTCTGATTCACTTATTGGTTAATACTTTGCTAGTTTCTATTTTGGGGCTGTTGTGAATGAATAACTTTTGGAGGAGTCATCAAACTGCTTTCTACGTGGCTCTTCTGCATTATACTCACTATTATTGTAAGAATATTTATTTGGGCTAAGCAAATTTAAAATTTCAATTTCTGTAAATGCTCAGTCATATTTATTTTTTCTGCTTGTTTTTAGTTATAATTACTCTAGCAAGTGTGAGGTAGTATTTCATATGAATTTGATATGTATATTCCATGCTTCTTTTCTATTTTAATGTTGTCTTTGAAAAAATGATATTTCAGGATTTTAAAACATCTTTTAATCATAGTGAACTTTTGTTATTTTTGAGTTTCATATCCATTATGACCATTAAGCCTTTATCAAATATATGATTTATAAATTCTGTTCTATTTTTTGGTAGCCTTTTTATTCAATCTTGATATATAAAAGTTTTCAATTTAGACTGTCTACTTTATCTCTTTGTGCTTGTTTTTCAGCACATCCAAGAATCCATTGTAAAACTTTAGGTCATAAGGATTTATTATTCTAATTTCTTCAAAGAGTTTTGCAATTTTAATTTTTATGTTTAGGTCCCTGATCCTTTTTTAGTAAATTTGTGAATAAGTTATGAGGTAAGGAACAAAATTGATGTTTTTCCCATGGAAATCCAATTGTACACCATCATCTATTAATGAGATTATTATTTCTTCATTAAATGAACTTAGTAACCTTGTCAGAAATCTTTTAGCCATACATATATGGGTTCATTTCTGGTCTGTCAGTTCTTTTTCAATGGTTTATATGTCTATGCAAACGTACCTTGAGGAAAAACTCATAAGTGAAATAAATAGGTCACAGATGTGTAAATACTGTATCTTTTCTCTAGTCTGAGAAACTGAACATATAAGTGAGCTCTAGGGTGTATGATTGATGGTAGAGGGGGTAGTGGTAAGTAATGTGGGGAAAGAAATAATGTGATGATTAGAAAAGGAAGCAAAGTTATGTATATAGTGTCCGGGGTGGGGCAGGGAAATGGGAAAAAAATGAGAAATAAGTTGTTATATATAATGATAAAATTATCAGTGTTGACTATGATCACGATGTACATATAAAATGTACCAATAAAATCAATTAATTAAAAAATCACAACATATGTGACACATGGAGCTTTGGTAGGTTTTGAAATTGAGATTTGTGAATCATCAAATTTGTTTATTATAAAAATTTCTCACCTATAAAGCACTTTTTTTTTTTAGACGGGGTCTCGCTTTGTAGTTCAGGCTGGCTCTGAGCTCACTATGTAGCCCAGGCAAGCCTCGAACTCAACAATCCTCCTGCCTTTGCCTCCCGAGTGCTGGTATTACAGGCATGAGCCACCACGCCCAGCACTGTGGTATGCGGTATTGATTGTTGGTGGGCGTGAGTCTCCACGCCCAGCATTGTATGTGGTTACCAGGGATCGAACTCAGGACCTTGCGCTTGTGAGGCAGGCACCGGAACCACTGAGCTAACCCTCCGGCCCCCCCCCCATATAGTACTTTTAATCTTTGAAGCAGATTTGAGGACTGGTTTGTAAAAAGTGTTAGTGTCTGAAATTAAAAGATAAATATTGGCATAAAATATGCATTAATGAAGCTAACGTGCTAAGCCATAAAACAAATCTATTTAAAATATCACACATCTTAAAAATCATCAATGAAATTAAGCAGGAATAAGTAACAGGAGGAAAACTAGAAACTTCACCGATATATGTATGGTACAATAAAAACTTACTTTTAAATGCCATAAAATAAATAAGAAAATCCTTAAAGATGAACAAAAATAAAACCCAACTACCCAAATTTATATGTTGTAGCTCAGCAATGCTTTTAAGGAAATTTATGAATATACATACCTGGACATTATTCTTTTCAAAGGTTTTAGGATTTTTACTTTTTTTATTTTGAGGTAATTGTATATTTCCACACAGATATAAAAATTATAAAAAGCTTACATATAATTTTACCTTTTACTGTTTTCCTTATTAATAATTTGCATAGCTATAGCACAGTATTATAATTAGGAAATTGGTACAACTAACTGAACTTACTCAGATTTCACCTGCCTTAATGCACTGACATGGGTGTATATGATTTAGTTCAGTTCTATTAAATTTTCTCAGGTTTATATTTCTGTGACTACCATAACTATCAAAACAGAACAATCCCATCACAAGGATCTGTCATTCTTATCCACATTCTTAAAATCCTATTTCCAACTTCTTAATGCCCACCAACCTCTGATCTGGTCCATTTCTGCAATTTGTCTTTTAAAATATATTACATGTGCATAATTATAAAAGGTGTGAGGTTGTAAGATTGTGTTTTTTGGATCAACATAATTCCTCTAGTTCCATCCATGCTGATGCATTGATCATTCCATTTTCCTTCTATTAAACATTATGTTCTTTTCATGGCTAAGGTTTATTTGTCTATAGAAGATTAGAAATCCTTCTAAGGGTGCTATGCATATTTCTGTGGAGTTCCTTTTTCTTTATCTGATATAATATTTAAGTGTGAAATATATTGGCTTGTATGGAAAGTGTGTATATAGTAAAAAACACTGCTGCTCAGAGCAGTTGTAGCATCTTGAGTCTTACCAGCAGTGTCTGAATGATCCATTTGGTTTAGGCTTTTTAACATCTTCATGGCTATAACAACTCAACTGGAGCTGAACTCACATTGGCCAAAGAAAAACTCCAGTGTTATTACTGTTTTTTTAATATATTAAACAGAACAATTAAAAAAGAAAAAGGTTAAAAAAACAACACTCTAGCTTTTCTTCACATTCACAAATTAAAGAGCTCCTTCTTTATACTCTACTTTCTGGGTTTTATGAGATTTTTGATTTCCACTCTTCTACACAGTTTGCAAATTGAGCTAGCTCTAATATCAAATGTGAGAGATAAAAAATTGGAAGAAAAATTCACCTTTTTAACTCATGACTATACTAAACCTTTTTGAAATTTTGACTGACCTCCAAATCTAGCTGTTATTGTTTAATTGTACGTTTATCTTGTATTTTGTCCAGATTTTTACTTATTATCATTTCAGGCTGGGGGCTATATTGTCCTAACTTTATCTGGCCCCTTACCATAATAATTTCACACAACTTCAGGGATTGTCAATCTGTTTTTTGTGTTATCAAATACATTGCTGGTCCAGCACTTCTTTTGCTTTGTTTCAGTTTTTATTGTTGGTGGTGTTGTTTTGTTTTTAGATAATCATAGTCCTTTTTTTGACAATTGTGCAAGATAATTGTAAGTGTTCAAAATAATGTCTAAAGGATGACTGATTTCTGAGTGATAGGTGTCATGCAGCCAATGATCTGATAAGTTGAGAATATAAATTCTGAGCATGAAGATGATGAATTCTCTTCATCTACTAAATTTATGATGTGCTTTGAAGCCACAGTGTATTTGGAATCCTTTGAAATGACTCCCACTGCAGGACTTGGGAGCTTTATGTTCTTTAGTGGGAGATGATTAAGTGAAAAGCTTGCAGAGTAAATCCTTTTATTAAAGACAAAATTGGAAATTCCATTCCTGTTTTGCAGCTGCTGGTGTAGTTCCTCTTAGCTTATTGTTGATTGAGGAAAATCACTGCAATTTCAGAAAGTATAAGCTTAATTCTTGGTGTATTAGGGTGTTCATTCCTTCTGGGATTCCACTTTTTCTCCTAGGAAATATAATTAACCTTGCAAAGCAGTTGCCCATGCATCTTCACCTAGTGGTTTGTTTTAAGAACTGATTTACGTCATTTATATTTCTGGGTAATATTTTAGACTGCAGCAGGTATCAGTAAGGACACAGAGAAAGGTGCCACTTATAGGGACACTTCAGCTTTGGGAACCGTGAATGTTGCATAAGTGTTGATTATTTAGGCTCTGTGGTGGAGATCTTCCTCTTTCTTTTTGAATCAAATTTGTCTTTCAAACAATGTTTTTGGATTTTTTTATCTCTTTGGTAAACTCTAAAATACATGGAACTTCAACTTTGAAAGATTAATTTTGCATGCAAGTCTACTATTCATTAATCACATGACGGGGTAATATATTATAACTCAGACAAACTCCTCAACTAGAGATGTGTTTTAAAAATATTGAGCACCTTGCTGGGGGTGGTGACTCACACCTGTAATCCCAGCACTCTGGAGGCAGAGACAGGAGGATTGCTGAGTTTGAGGCTTTCCTGGGCTACATAGTGAGCTCAGAGCCAGCCTGAACTACAAAGTGAGATCCTGTCTCAAAAAAAAAGAAAGAAAGAAAGAGAAAGAAAGAAAGAAAGAGAAAGAAAGAAAGAAAGAAAGAAAGAAAGAAAGAAAGAAAGAAAGAAAGAAAGAAAGAAAGAAAGAAAGAAAGAAAGAAAGAAAGAAAGAAAGAAAAAGAAAATATTGAGCACCTAAAATTTCATCCTAGGTCTTAAATTGTATATGTATATCTATATAGTTATATAGAGAGATAGGAGTAGTTTAATGTTAAACATATAAGTGCTCTGTGAGACAACACACAACATAAAAGGGTATTAGTTTTAGATAAATAAATTGCTTAAAGAGTAATTATTTCTTCCCTAGTTGGAAAAGGAAGCTTAGAAATATAAGTGAATTACTAGGAGTAGTTATTATTTTTTTTTTTGAGACAGGGTCTCGCTTTGTAGTTCAGGCTGGCCCTGAGCTCACTATGTAGCCAGGCAAGCCTTGAACTCAGCAATCCTCCTGTCTCTGCCTCCCGAGTGCTGGGATTACAGGCGTGAGCCACCACACCCGGCAGTTATTATAATATTTATGACATTCTCTACTATATTCCTACTAGTAATATCTCTAGGTAGATGGCAGAAACCAAGGATACTTTTATTCCAGTTCATAATTATGCTTTACAGGCTCTCTTTGAGGTTTTGGGTCTTTGTATTCACCATTTTTGAATCTACATATAAATTGCTGTGTACTGTCAATTTTAGTATAGTCAAATACATTTCAAAGCCAAACATCATAATGTTTAAAAAAGGACAGAGAACAATTATATTTGACAAACAATTTTTACATGACCTGAAAATGTCTTAGGATTAAAAATGATCCTTTTATACTCTGATTTGCTTGGAAGTGTTTGTTTAGTTGAAACTCATGAAATCATTTTACTTTACTTTATGGCCTGATTGAAAAAGTTGGAAAAGTCTAAACACAAGTTTTGAATTTTGCTTCTTTGCTCATTGGAATGAGAACTTCCAGAAGAATCAGCAAGTTTGTATTGAACCTATTAGGAGTTGTTACAAGTAACACTGTAATCATTTATTCAATTTTCATAAATACCCAGGGAATGGTAGTTCTTTTAGCTTTGGAAGAAACACAAATTTATTGCTGAAAATATTTGACATTATTGTAAAAAAATGGCTAGTGCAAAAAAGTAGAAAGTACTTTTCTTTTTGTTGTATTTAGCATAAAACATAAGCACTCATGTGTTTTTCATAGTTTATAACTGGGTATGTGACAATTTTTCTGTCATTTGAAAGTCAAATACATAATTCACACCAAGAGTCAGGGAAAAATCTAAAACTATGAGTTTCAGTTGACTGTGCTTACACAAAATTTAATTTAATCTATTGACTGTATTTTTCCAAGGAAAATTTGTAAACTGCCAGAGAGTTTAAAACAACAAATACTAAATTTTATGGGTCAGTAAAGTTTTCACTGTACAGTGTGTTTCTCTGATTGTATTGTGATGACCCTCAAAAGTGCTACCCCATCCTCATTTTGTTCAAAAAGAATATTCTAGAATTTAAAATTCTAAACATTTTAAGAATAGTATAAAGGTTTAAGTAATTTTGGTAGATTGGTTCTCAAAATAAAACACATACAGAAGCAGAATTTTCCTAGTAGAAGTGGAGCAGTTTTGATGTTCTCTCCCTGACAATAAATAACTTGTGAAGACAGGGTAGTACCTTCAAAGCCTCTGTTTCTTTAGCATAACATCCTCTATTCTTTCAAGTGAAATGTTTGTACTAGGTTTGAATTAATTCATAAGTGCTCTTGGAGATTAGTAAAAAGTTCACCTCTCACACCTGTGAAGGAAATAGAAAAAGTATTTTTCCCCTAAGCTTAGAAAAGATGAAGACTTGGTCCTTAAATCCCTAAGTAGAGTAAAATGTTTGATCTTTGTATATCCAATAGGTAAGGGTCAGGTAATTGTTATACCATACTGCAATCCTAATTCTCTCTCTCTCTCTTCTCTCTCTCTCTCTCTCTCTCTCTCACACACACACACACACACACACATACACACACACACAAAAGTGCACACTCATACACAAATAACCTATTTTTATTTGATATTTCATATGTGAAGTTATAAAACAAAAAAATGCCTTTTGCTAGTATTCTAATTTATTTGTCTATTGGTTACAAATAATAGACAAATTAGTAATATTGGTGGGGATATCTATCATCTATCTATCTATCATCTATCTGTTTATATCTAGCTCTAAAATGTACTAACTCCATGGCTTTTGTTATTGTTTGTGTTTAGATGTCCCCCTCAAAGTTTCATGCAGATGAGGTGGGACTTTCTTTATCAGAGGTGCTTCAATCTGGAATGTGTGATGCTGGGGCTAAGGGAGTGTAGTGATACACCATCACACCATGTGACTGATTTGTTTGGCACCACCCAAATGCCGGTAAGATGAAAAGAAAAATGGGTAGAAAGATACTATTAAATCCTCTCTTGTTCCCTTTGCTACCTTATGTGCACCTGTTTGCCAGCCCTACTTTGGCACCAGCTGATTATGTACAAAACCCTTTCCCCTCCAACTTTGAGTATTGGGTATCTTGCTTCAGCAAGGAGAGAATAATAACAAACACAGAAACTTGGTATCAGAGGAGTGGAGTCAATGCTGTGAGATTATCTGGTCATATGGTTCAAATGCCTTTGGAAAAGGCTTATGGGCAAGGCAAGAGTTAGGAAAAAAATTGGAGATGTCTGCTACAGAATTTGAGCTGGAACACTTTAGTCTATTCTATATGGGGAGATTCTGGTCAGAGGTCAGAAGGCCAGAAGGCCAGTAAAGATCAAGCTCAGGAGGCTTCTGCTGGGAAGAAGGACTGTTTGTCTTCTGGACTCCAGAAGATGAGTGTTGTGGCTTGACAGAAAATTCATCTGCATTTTGTTTGTGTCCAAATGCTTTGCCTGAGACTGAGACTAACAGTGGTGGACTAGTGAATCTTGCAGAAGAAATTTCAAGGCAGTCAAATATTAAGATGGTGGCATGGCTGTTGTTGACAGTTTTTAGTCACATCAATGTTGAGAAGCAAGAGGAAAGAGCTCAGCTGGGCGTGGTGGCTCACGTCTGTCATCCCAGCACTCGGGAGGCAGAGAGAGGAGAATTACTGAGTTCGAGGCTTGCCTGGGCTACATAGTGAGCTCAGGGCCAGCCTGAACTACAAAGTGAGACCCTGTCTAAAAAAAAAAAAAAAAAGAGGAAAGAGCTCAGCAAAATTATTGTAAATGTTTTGAGGTTGACCAGAAAGGAAACTTTAGTAGAGCTGTGGACTGCAAAGATGGACCAGAGCAGATCTTTACTGCTGAGAACAAACATGAGAAAAGAAATGACAGCCTGAGAACATCCATTTAAAAAATGTACTCTTAACAGTCTGAGAGTTGTAAAGATAAAAGATTTTACATTGAGAAGAAGGTCAAAGTACCATGCTCCAAAATGGTAGCAGTTTAGGAAACTTGTTCCAAAATTGTGACAACCTAAGGAAGTTGCTCCATAATGATGGTGGCCTAGGGAAGTTGTTCCAAAATGGTGGCTTAGGGAAATTGTCCTTCAGGATTTGGTTCATGGCAGTGGATCTCTACAACTAAAAGAGTGGAAAGACTGACTAATACTGCTCCAACTGGCAGCAGATCTCGGCATCATGCATCTGACACTGGTTTTAGGTGTTTGGTGGGGGAGGGGGGTAAGAAAGGCTTCGACCCAGACAGTACTCCTGAGCAGGAGGTTTTGGAAGCTGTAGGGGTGGAGCCAAAGGTGCAATGGAGACCTGAAAAGTTGAAGAAGCCAGTAATGTGGAATATCTGAGGGAAGCTACATGGAAGGACCAAAAGCTGTCACAAGAGAAAAGTCATGGGCACTATCATCAGCAGAAATTCTGTAGGAGCTGAGCCACCCAAGCTCTTTGAAGTTCACAACTTGCCACCAACTGCCACAAGTGCTACACATGGAACTTCAAGACTGGATATTCATCCTGCTGGATTTTCAACTTGCTTTGGCACCATTACTTCAAATCCTCCTGTTTGTAGCTTTTGGAATAGTACCATCTTTCTCATGACATTCAATGCTGGAAGTGTTTGGCTCTTCATTTATAAAGGGGCTTACAGCTAAGAGTTTACCTCAAATCTAAGAACAGACTTAGGACCTGTAGTTTTCACCAATGCTGATACTATTAGAACTGTGACAACTCTTAGAGATAGATTAAATGCTTTTTTTTTTTGAGGTCATGAAATGTGTTTCTCTTGGTAATATAAAATGGAAGTTTGCACCTTTTAAGCATACCGGAATGCTGATATTTGCTAGTATACTACAGATAGGGACAACCTTTTTAGAAACCTGCCTGCATTTACAAATCCAAACTTCATGCTCTGCTTCCTTGCAATTTCATTCCTGAGCATTTTACCACATAGAACTATCAAGCAATAGGATGGATAAAAGTATTAATTGCAGCTGTATTTGTAATAATTTCAAAAGAAATACTAAGTATAAATCATTCATAACCAGAATGGTTTCCTGCTGTGGTCACACAATGTAGCACATGCAGCAATAAGAAATGACTGAATTTCTGATATATGCAGCAACATGAATGATTTCAAACATAATACTGAGTTGTAAAAAAGCCACATCTAAAACATATAATAAACAATTTGTGTTCATGGGTAGTTAGAAAGTACACAAAAATTATATATAGTGATAGACATCAGCATGATGTTTCCTTTTGGAGAAAATAATTGAGAGTTTTTATGGTGAAAATGATTTGTGTGTGGGTGTAAAAATTCAACCACTAGGCTAGATGCTAAAATTAGCATACTCAATACTCTTTCTGTAGTTTTTTTTTTTTTTTCAGAAAAAGAGAGGACGAGATAAAAAGGTAAAGAGATAGAAAAAAGAATGCCTAGTTTTAGTAAAACTAAAATTCCTAGTTCATGCTCTTCTCCTTCATTTCAAATACCTCTTTTTCCCAAGACATTGATATTTCTTTAATTTTATGTTTGGAAATTTGAGAATGTTTCCCAAATTAGTCTGACAATCTAACTAATACTGTATTATCTTTAATTATTTTGAAAAGCAGTTGAATCTGATATATATCTTTCATTCTTTGTCAAAAATTGAATTGTATATATATGTTTTTATTTCACATAAGGTGATAAGTGTCAGAAACCAAAACAGTCTGACACTGTGATACACTGTTCTTAGCATGCACTGTATGTCCTACCTTCTTAGAATGTCATTTTAAGCTCTCTGAGATTTATTTTCAGGCAAATACACACGTTTTGGATATGAGGGAATTTCATTATCAGGCATAAATACAGATACTGGTCCTCTCTAAACCTTAGCTCTCTAGCTGGCTGTACTAAGCTATGTTGAGGCCATCTTGCATGTCCTTATTTTTCTTTTGTGAGAATGGAATACAGATTTTTAAAATAACTTTATCAGCAACCAAATTTCCTTTTAGTCATAGCCTTTAAAATTTCTTTCTCTGAATCCTTTAATTCTCTGGATCAGGCTCCACCTCTTTACTTTCATTGTTTACACATCTATCAGAAGATGGATGGATATGACTGAGGTTTAGGTTTCACGGAATCGAAGACACGTGTTCTGAATCCAATCTAAACTTAAATTTTCAGATTCATCTGAAATCTCAAGGGAATACCTAAGGTCATGGTGTTATGAAGCAAAGAGTCTATAATGCGCCCTAGTGAATCTCTCCACTTTTATAGTATACAGTCATTTTAATAAAGCAGAGTTTTGTGGAATTCAGTTCTATGATTATGATTCACTCTATTTCCTCAGAACATGACTGCATAGTTTGCAAGAGGTGAGACTTAAGAGCACCATGAGGTTACTAAATCCATCAGTGATCACAGGGGTTTTATTTTTTCCCATGCCTGACATTTTGATGAATTATTTGATGCTGAATCTTTGTTCAGTTGTATGTTATTCTGGATAATTTTAACAATTATCTGAAGTTAAGGAGCACAGAAGAAATGTTTCCTTTTGCTGAAAACACTAATGTTTCTCTTCTCAGATAACTTTGGATTCATCCTTAGACAGATCCAACCTTGCATCCCCTCTCTTATCTGTTGTGCTCTTTCAATTTTCTTCAATGTATGTGTTTTAATTTGCTGACTCTTTGATAATGCAGTTATACTGTTCAACTTGAAGGGTAGAAAGTTTTATTTTGAAACCTGTAGATTATTAACTCATGTACTTTTTGGATCCTATGTTTTTACAGGATAACATTTGACAGCCAATAAAACAGGCTCAAAGTGATATTACAGCATTGACTCATTGTAAGGGAAGTTGACCAATGCAAATACTAAGAGCTGGAGTCCATTCAAAGGGAGCAGCCAGCTGGAGGCAGAAGTACTTATCACAGTGGCTGTGAACTGAGCTGGACTGTAGTAATGTCCACTGTGTCCTAGAAACTAACCAAAGTGTGACTGTTGCTGGGAGCTGTTCCAGAGTGTTCTATGCCTGAAACAGAAGCTACTTCATGTTTCCGTCTTTTAGAATTCCCTCCATCGTCCTCTATTGACAAATTCTGGTTAGGTGCCAACTGATAAGGGGGAAATGTTAGTCTTGCTTCAACTCAACAAATCAGGTGGTGAGAAATATGGATTTGAAACCAAGAGGAGTAAATTCATAACACCACAGGTGGGGCTATGCTCATGCAATTTCTGTTAGTTTTACATTAAAAATAAATCAAATATACACCTTACTGTTAGTGATTATATATTTTAGAAAGCACGGAGTTGTTTCCCAGACTGTTTATAAACCTCAAACTACAAAGTTGTATTATGATGAGAGTATTAGTATCATTAAGTATTAGTAATACAGCCTAATAGTTCAAAATTCATTCATATATTTCTATTTTTTACTTTACTAAACTTTATTCTTCAGTTTCTTCTGTTATAGTGCTATGTGACAAATTAAAGTAAGATATATCCTGTGCTATATAAAATAGAGTATGATACATATAACGGTGTTTACTTGTAATAAAATTCCTGCTTACAGGAATCTAGTATATAAATATTTAGTTATCTTTACTTATTTCTGAAGTCACATGGCAAGTATAGAAATCTTATGATACTTGGCTATGATATGCAAGTCACACTGAAATTTAGTAACAGAACATTTAGCATTTGGTTTGCATATATTTTTGCAGGCTGACAATAGAAAAGAGACTCATGAGTAGCTATAAGATCTGATTTTTGACTTGGTGCTACCACTTATGTTTTTCTCTAGTGAGGAAGCAGTTTTATGGATCTAGATTGTGTGCCTACCTCAACTGTGCCAACAAAGTTGACTTGAAACCATTATTCTATCTACAATGGGTGGTTTGAAGTTCAATATCTTCTGAGAAATTGTGATATTTCCCCACTCCCAATTTTCCAAACAAAATATGATTTTTCTCTTGGTCAGCTTCATAGGGATACAAAGCTTTGAAAAATGGAAACAACATAAGTGAAGAAACACATTGGAGCTGAAAAGTACAAAGGATGACATTTGTACACCCCTGTCCCAACTGTTTGGCTTATGCCAGTTGTTACCGGAAGAAAAATCAAAGGAGGTCCTGAGTCCAAAACCCATTTTGCAAGTGAGAGTGGTTTCAAAAGCAAAAAAATTATCATACAATATTTTTTGAAGGTGAATGCCCATGGAAAAAGAATTCAGCCCAGTGGAAAGGGCTTTTGTTAGTGCTTACAGTGATGGTACTATAAAAGCAAATATAAGAAATAGAGGCTGGAAAAATCTTAAGGAGCACGTGTGTGTATGAATGGAAGAGTGCAGCCATGAAAAGGCATGAATTGGCTCTTAGTGATTTTAGGACTGCAGAAAAGAAATTGTTGATGGATGGGAATCGAAGTTCGTGAGCATAGAGAAAACTATTCCCTAGGTAACTAAAGATCTAGTATAACTATGATTGATGGAACCAAAATGTGATGATTATAACCTCCATTTTGTTTTCCTTTAAGACTGTTAATGTTTATCTGTAGTTGTGCTGTTACTGTAGTTTAATAGTTCTCATTATACTATTGGCATAGATTTTATTTCATTTTATATGTGGCCTAAGCATTGGTTCATGTGGCCTTCAGAATGTGTGACCATTTCTTTCAGTTTATGAACTAGAATAAATGGTTGGAAAAAGTGGAAATGCTTTGCAAAATTAGTAGCTGTGTTTTACCTTCCATATATTTTCCTCTAGGCTACTTTTAATTTTTTCTCATATAAATATGGTATCAGCACATAATTCTGAAAAGAAATCTATGCTTACTTCATAGCACCATTTGAGAGCAAATAAAACCTGAGAATTAGGAAAAAGAAAAGTTTGAATTTGATTAAGAAGTGGAGGGCTTTAAGTGACACTCCAGTGCCTTGGGCTGAAGTTTCAAAAAGTTGGCAAGGGAATTGAATTCCCCAGTGCTCAGGCTCATGACGGCAAGAATAAAGCTATTTTTATTCTCCAGGCAACAGCTTTCCTCTGCCAAATTTCCCAAGACTCATACAATGAGAGCATCCATCCCAAAACGATTAATGCAAATTTAGTAATTGTGCACATGGATCATTTCCCTGTCACCCATTTTATCCATAAACGTGGCTTTCTCTCCATGCACGCAGTGCTCATGTTTTGTGCCATTCACCTGTTGCTGGGGGCATGGAACAAATTACCTCTTTGTGTGAGGCTGCGGGAAGAAGAAATTATCACATTTGTGGCTGGCACCCATTACTAAACCAGGCATGTAATTATTTGAATCAGGATGATTGTACGAACAAAGTCAGATTTATCTTGGATATCTGAAGGAGAGCATCTGAGGTCTGATCCACAGTTGGACAGTTTCCCAGAGGGAGGATGGGTAGGAGGATATAGGCTTCTGTTAGAAAAGATAAATTTTTGGCAGAAAAGACAAATTTCAGCAGAAGTCAATGAGACCTCAGGGGTTCTGGCTTTTGTAAAATTTTAAGAGAAATAAGTGCAAGTGCAAGGTTCTGAGTTGAGAGCGCAGGGAAGTTAATCATAAAAAGAAGTATTGTGTTGCCAGCTTCACAGTGTGGACTCCCCCAAAGCACTTCACACAAGAACCTCAAACTTAATCAACTAACACGGCTCAGAGGAGTGAGCTAGAAAGCCCCTCAGGCTAGTGATATCACTTTCAAGTTTCCAGGAAGCACTGGTGCCTGCCTAATAGGGCCTTTCTGGGAAGGACTAGCTCCTATTCAGAGGGCACCAATCAAGCCTAAGCTGTGTTCACTCGGAGCTTTAAACTGACAGTGCAAGTTAGAGCAGCCACAGTAAGGTATGAGCCTCCTCCGCGGAAGCCATTTGCAGTTAAACAGCGCGCAGCTTGCTGGCACTCCCATTTGCTAGTATGAACAGATAGATACTCCACACTCCACTACTGGGGATAACAAATTGTCCAGAGAATCTTTCTTATACATCACAGGTTATCAAGCCGACTTCCTGAGAGAAACATAATCTTTTTTTTTTTCTTTCCCTGAGTCAGGTTCTCACTTTGTAGCTCAAGCAGGCCTTGAACTCAGCAATCCTCCTGCTTTTGCCTCCTGAGTGCTGGGATTACAGGCGTGCTGGGATTGTAGGCGTGAGCCACCATGCCCGGCACTGTGGTATGTGGTACTGATTCCTGGTGGATGTGAGTCACCAGGCCCGGTATTGTTGTATGTAGTTACCGGAGACTGAGCCAGAGCGCCTGCTCCTGTTAAGCAGGTGCCGGAACCACTGAAATCTCCAGCCAGAGAAACATAATCCTTTAAGTGCCAGGTAATGCTCATGTATTAAAAATAAATGAATTTGCTACTTGCAGAATGGGAAGAAATATATACATACAGCAGGTGGTTATGGTGTCAACTAACAGTGTTAGGAACAGAGGATCAGGTGACCTAAAGCATCCCATTTTCAAACACCTTACATTTTCTTTCTGAAAGGCAGCCAACTTCAAACCCTACCTGGATAGAAGCTTAACTCTTTCTTAAGTAAGAATAAAATGAGGAAAAATAATAATAATCAAAACCACAACCAAACAAAACCAGAACGTTCTAGTTTATACAGTTGTAGAGAAAACTTGTGTAACATACATAGAAGCAGACAAAGCTCAAAGATTGCTGAGTGTCCTTTGGAGCACACCTTTGCTGGGGATCGAGATCTCTATTGGTCCCTATGCCTTGCATCCCCTATGAACTGTACTGCAAAGAATTCTTGTCCACATAAAAAAAAAAAATCCAGCCGGGCGTGGTGGCTCATGCCTGTAATCCCAGCACTTGGGAGGCAGAGGCAGGAGGATTGCTGAGTTCGAGGCTTGCCTGGGCTACATAG
>PVIC010010062.1:0-44149 GCA_004025085.1 Thryonomys swinderianus
ATCTCTGGGGGGGATACAGCCATAACATTATGTCCCAGGACCCCAAGACTCATGCACATTCCCTTATGTGAAAGGCATGTAGTTCCTCTCCAAGAATTGTGAAAGTCCTAATAGTTTCAGAATTGCTAAAATGTCCAAACTCTCTTCTGAGATTTAAAGCAAACTCTTAGATGCAAGCCCTTGTATCAATGAAAAGGAAGTTAAACACTTCCAACACTCAATGGCGTAAAAAAGGCATTTGCATTTCAAATGCTACAAACATGGAGATAATAAGGAATGGGAACTTGGCAAGACCAAAATCCAGCAGGACAAACATTCAATTTCAGAGTTTCACTTTAAGAATCCCAGGCCACTGATAGCGAGTTGTGAATTCCAGAGGGGTTGGGTGGCTTTGTTCCTACAACACTGCCAGTGGTTGTAGCTCCCATGGCTTCTCTCTTGGCTCTGCTCCCTTAGTGTAGTTTTCCTCAGACAATCCATATTCCTGGCTTCTCTAAGCTTCTAGGGTCTGCACTGCACCTTTGGCTTCACACTCTCAGCTACACATACTACCCTTTCAGAGGCACACTGCCTGGCCACCCAGGCCTTCTTCCAAAATCTGGAAAGAAGCATTCATGACCCTACAACTCTTGCACTCTGCATGTGTCTAAAACCAGCATTTTATGGATGACACCAAGGTCTGCTCCTAGCTGGAGTAGTAGCTAGGCTTCCTTCTCTCTTGGCTACAGGGGTCCAGTACCTATGAATCCAATCGGAAGGGACAGCTTCCCTAGGCCAGTGACATTCTGCAACATGGTGCCGTAACAGTCACTGTGTCTACTTGAGTACTCATCAGTTATTCTGGAACTATAAGGGCATTTTCAGACTGATCCATTTCTGTTTTCTTTAATCCTGAAATGTTTGACTTCAAATTTAGTATTTTCTCCTATATTTGGTTGCTCTTGTTTTTCTTACTATCCTATTGGTGGAACTTATTTTTGTATTCTACATATTTCTGTCATCCCCCCTCAAAAAAAAGAGAAATAAAATAATACTTATTTTTGCATCATGTAACCCATCCTGGTCTGGTTACCGTGCCATCTCCATAACCTGATGGCCTTGGGAGGGTGAGCGATGACGTGGAATTAATATAGCAACCAGGCACCTGCATTGTAAGGGACCTTCTTTATTAATTACCATATCACAGAGGTTACTGGCATTCACATAGGGCACCTTGGGATGTGACTGGATGAGAGGGCAGGCGCAGTGTTCACGGCGGGATATGATTGGATGCAAGGGTGGAAGCAGCATTTAGCAATGTATGATTGGTCTGAGTCACCTGCATCACCTGCGTCTGTGTGTTGCTATGGTTTCTTAAAGGGGCATGGCCTCTTTTAGTCTGCCAGGAGAGAGAAAGAAAGACTAAGAAGGGTTTGGCCACAGCATAATTACAGACTTGTAAGAAATGGCAGAAAGAGTGCAGAGGCCTTGTGTACTCATCTCCCAACTTTTTAAATAGTGTCATCTAATCTATTTGTAGCACAGTATAAAAATGGGAAATTGAGTGCCACAATTAACTCAGTTACAGAACTCACTTGGATTCACCTAGATTTTACATGTGTAGGTTTTTAAAATGTCATTGTTTATACTTGTGTTACATGTTTGAGTCATAAAATCACCTACAGAACTAAGACACTGAAATATCCATAAGCACAAGAGAATTCACAACTTCTCCCCTTTCCTTTTTCTGATCCCTGATAACTGCTTCTATCTTCTCCATCTTTATAATTTTATCATTTCTAGAATGCTATGTAAATACAATCATATATATGCCTCCAAGACTGGCATTTTTCACTCACAATAATGTTCTTAACATCCATCCAAGCAAGTATTGGTATTTCTTTTCATCTTTCAATACTGCTCCATGGAGTGGAACATGATACATCACTGCTTATTCACCAAATAACAAAGACACGTACTTAACTGCTAGTGTTTGGCCCTTATGAATAAAGCTGCTATAAACATAAGTATACAAGTTTTGTCTGAATATAAGCTTTCATTTCTCTGGGATAAAAGCCAAGAAGTACAATTGCTAGAATGGTAATTTTTATTATGAAACTGCCATAGTGTTTTCTGGAGAGAACATAACACTTTACATTTACATCAGCAATGGTCAAATGATAGTCTCTCATCCTTGCCGGTATTTGGTATTATCACTATTTTTTATCTTGCCCATTCTCACAGGTGAGAAACAATGCTTCCTTGGGTCTTTTATAATTTCTTTTAATCATTCAGGCTAACTTGTGAAAGAGTTTGTGTATTATTTACCTTTCTGTCTTTAGGACAAAATACATGAGATAAATCAACTTAAGGAGGAAAGGTTTATTTGGGCTCATGGTTTTGGTTCACGGTCCCTCATCCCTGCTGCTTTTGAGTTGATGGTGACTCAGTGTATCGTGGAGGAAGCATGTGACAAAGGAAACGGTTGACCTCAGGAGCTGGAAAGTAGCCAGGAAGGAGAGAGAAAGAGCGGGAAGGGAAGAGAAGAGAAGAGAGAGAAGGGGGCAGAGAGAAGCTGGGCTTCAGTAGTCCCTTTAAGAGGCTGTCCCCAATGACCTTCCTTCCTCCCTTGGAGCCCAGTTCCTAAAGGTTCTTCAATTCCCAATAGTGCCACAGGCTGTCGACCAAGCTTTTAGTGTACGGGATTTAGGAGCACATTAAAGATTTCCAAATCGTAACAGTTTCTTGAACTTATTTTCCAGCTCATCAATTTGTCTTTAACTATATTCTTTATGTATTTGAGTCTACATATTGTGTTCCTTACTTAAACTATTGTATTTCTTATACTAGATGTTTCCCATTAGTTCCATTTCACAGCTCTGAGCTCCTTTTGCATTAAAATCTCCCCTTATTCAGTAATATTAAATTGCTCCTTCTCACGTGTTAGTCATTCACTTTATTCTACTATTAGTAATGGTGGTAATCTTCAGTTGTCTCCTTAACTTGGTCTGTGAGTTCATACTTCTGTGGTGGAACCAGCTACTCTGTAAGGACCTCTACACTGGGTAAAAACTAAGCCTTACCTTATGATTAAGAAAGGAATAAATGATTTTTTTAATTTTAATTTTTAAAAATTGATTTTATTGGTACATTTTTATGTACATGTGATCACAAATGACTTGAGCATTTGTACTCACTCACACATGACACAAGAAGAGAGAAATAAATTTGGATGACCTTACAACTGAAGGATAACTGCTCCTTCCTTCCCTTAGGCTCTTAGCTATAATATGGGTTACTCATTCTTATTTCATTGAGGCCTAATTCAGTATCTTTTTGCTTTAAGGGACTGCTGAAGTTCAGGCATCCTACATCACAAAATACCACTCTAATCCTGACAGCGATAACTGCTCTGCACATGATAGAATCCAACCTAATTTCTTACTCATGTCCTGCTCCTAAGTCTTTCCTCTATGAGTCTTGAAAATTCAGTAAATTCCCTAAGTGTCTCTGTCTTCTTGCGGAGTGGTGACTTAAGCTCCTTGATGAGTCATTGCCTTGCTCTGCTTGATTTGGATGCTTTAGTAAGGCACTGCTTACTCTGCATTATGCTTAAGGGGACAGTGAATCTCTCTTTTCAGTGTATTTTAATTAAACCACATTCCACATATTTCAGGGCCAAAAGATGGTTTGGTGGACAGGTTCCATCTTCCTACTTCCAGACCATTGCTCCTGCCTAGTCTCATCATATCCACCTTAAAAAAAAACCACCTGTCTTTGGAGATTCTCTCCACCTGAATTTGAAACTGTATCCCTCATGCCACCTGCTAGCTTCTTGTTTGTCTCCTCTGTCACCTCCTTGGGTCCTGGTTTAATGATCTTCCTTTTCAGATTGAAGGTCTACAGCGCAGGCCTGTGAACTGCTGTCCTTCCCTCTTCCGGTGGAGTTTCCCTTCTGTCCTCCTCAGCCACACATGCCCAGTTCTGTCCTGGAGACTCCCCATGGGACACAACACTGCCTCTGAAATCTTGAATTAAAGGGCAACCCTTTCCAAATGCCACTCTCTCTCTTTGAGCTCTTTAGTCATTAATTCCCCTCTACTCTTTGTCAGTTCTTTCCTGGGATCCCTTCTCTTCTTAACTGGCCCATTTCACATGATTTGTATGCATAAACTTTAAAAAATGCCATTAGTTCTCTTGCTTTTCTATGGAACGTACAAAATTTACCTTTCTTATGCCTCCTTTTCATTGCATGAACATTGCTAAGAAAACAAAACAAAAACAAAAACCTCACAAGTCACCTGTTTTCATTCGAAATGTGTGATCCCTGTGTTCAAGTGCATCCTCAGTACTGCCCAGTTCTACTCCACTCTGGACCCCCCTCTCCCTTTGCCCAAAGAATGACCTCACATCTTCACATCTTCCTGGGAACCTCCCATGCCCTTTCTCATCCACGTTCTCAATTAGTGATCTTAACCACAGCAGCCTCCGAGGAAAAACACCCACCAGTGGGAACTATCCTGTCCCATTATGAAATGAGGTAATTCACACTGAATCACTTGGCACAGGGCCTGCCATATGAAAAAAAAATAGATGCTTTTATTAGTACATTAGTACTCTCTCATCATTGCCAAACACACAAATCAGCCTGCCTCTGGGGCACCCTTCTCTTGTTACAGTGGAGAACAAGTCCCCTTGGCTATGTGGCTAATGCAATCAGGGCAGTCAGCACCTTGCCATGGCGACCAGCCGGGTACAGGCACAGCAGACAGCAATTCTGAGTTATGATGAAAACAAGTCCCCTTTTCTCCCCACTGGTTAATCAGAGCATCTGTGAGGCCATGCTCCAGGAATCATTTTAGCACCACAACAGCAAAGACTAAGAAAAAAAGAAAGCTACACCAAGGGGGAGAGTTTGAGCCAAGGAAGAAAGAACTGATGACATGATCTGAGCCATACCAAAGGTCCAGCTGTGGTCTTTACAGTTAGTCTGTAAAGGAACTTGGAGTTTTCTGTTTTTTTACTCCCACATTAAATAAGCAGGTAGTGCCAGAAAACAAATTCCTGGGAGTTTAGGTTTTCTGAATTCTAAACTAAAGTCACTGAATGCCATTACATTTCTAAGTAATTTGTAGGTGGTTTCTAATTTAATTTTATTTATTTATCAATTCATTTGAATTCATAATAAAATTCACCATATTTTCTTATATTTCTGAAAACCATGTCCATATCAAACTAAATTATTGTTGTTTTCTTGCCATATATGATTCCAAAACCATTTTAGATGATGAATAAGGATCATTCATAGGGCTCTAACATGTGTGTTATTAGCTATTTTAATGCATGGAGACATTACTGCCATCCTGAAATGTACACTTTCAAGAATTCTAGGTGTTGTCACCCTTGGGGCCAGGAATAGTTCTGTCTTGAACAATCTTTTTTTTTTTGAGACAGGGTCTCACTTTCCAGTTCAGGCTGGCCCTGAGCTCACTATGTAGCCCAGGCAAACCTTGAACTCAGCAATCCTCCTGTCTCTGCCTCCCGAGTGCTGGGATTACAAGCGTGAGCCACCACGCCCGGCTGTCTGGAACAATCTTAATCTGGAAAATAAAAATAGTTGCCAAGAGATACACATTTAAATTCACAACTGAACTAATTTAAAAGCTTGAACATCATTCAGCAATCAAACTGCTAACTTCTAGTACAAACCAACTGACAGGATTTCTTCAGAAGACCTCTAAGCTTAATATAGAGAAGTTTGAGTTGTTGTGTAGAGACTGGTTAGTATCTGCTCACCAGTGTTCTGCTACAAATTTGAAATATGTCCAACACTGCATGTGCTGAGTACATTTTAATTCCACACTGACTCTTTCAGTGGAGAATTGTCATTAAAGTCAATAAAAATCAACCTTTCTGAGGTCAAAAATCTTTAAAGGTGATGTTAACAAGAGCCCATTTTATTTTGCTCGAAATGGCTCTAGTAATTTAATTAATTCACTGATGTCATATTCTTAGTTGACATGATCAATGACTCACATTTTTTCCAAAATTCATGTATGCTCCTACTGCACAACTACATAGGATTTTCTATGAACCTGTGTGAACACTAAGGTTCATAAAAATGAGCTATTTACAGCCCCATCTGTAGCATTTTCTTAGAACGTATGCAATAAATCAGACTAATAACTTATTTCTAGTTTCTGTGACTACTTCTAATGGTTAAAAATGATATAGTGCAAATGAAAATCATACAATATTAAGTTGATTTAAAATAACTCAGTTTCAATTATAGTCAGCTTTTTTCTTTTTTTTTGAGACAGGGTCTGGCTTTGTAGTTCAGGCTGGCCCTGAGCTCACTGTGTAGCCCAGGCAAGCCTCAAACTCAGCAATCCTCCGGTCTCTGCCTCCCGAGTGCTGGGGTGACAGGCATGAGCCACCACGCCTGGCACTGTGGTGTGTGGTATTGACTGCTGGTGGGCATGAGTCACCACGCCCAGCATTGTATGTGGTTACCGGGATCTAACTCAGGACCTTGTGCTTGCGAGGCAGGTGCCGGAACCACTGAGCTAAATCTCCACCCCTATAGTCAGTTTTTATTGGAGCAAATAATCATGGTTCAAGAACCTTCTCCTTATATATTAAATATTTTAAATTCTAATTTTGCTTGGACAAAACCCAGTATACATGTAAATTGCATTAAGCAGAAGATTAATGGAATTACAGGATAGAAGAATGTGATAAACTAAAATTCTCCAGCATTTTTTCTTCCTAATAATCTCATTAATTAAATTAGATAATATCCCTTTACTTCTAACTGGGTGACCTTGGAAAATTCATTAATCATTTAATAGCCTTTAAGCTTCCAGTTCATGATCTTTAAAATTCAAATAGTAAATATAACTAGTCCAACAGGTTGAGGAAAGACTAAATAGAAGAATGCATACAAAGAACTTCCAACACTCTTGCTCAACAAATATTAGTAATTATCATCATCAACATTATCTATGAAATAAATGTTTAAAATATTCCGGTTAGTGTACAACCGTATTTCAATTAAATGGAGCAGGGAGGGAAGGAACTCCTTCCATGCGGTTTGTACCAGCTACCAGAAACAAGAATGAGCTCCTGGTCATCTCAGAGTACCTGAATATTTTAGGGTCATCTTCAATTAGCGGGCAGCAGAAAGTCCAAGCTGGGTGAGTTGTAATGGTGTGAACTGGGATAAACGACTCTCGAAACCCCGGAAGGGTTGGTTCTGAGGCTGGACCATTCTCTGGAGGCAGGGGAACCTAGTTGAAGGGTTACATATTTGTGAGTTCTTCAAGGAGATAGTGGGACTCCAGCCTTTCCTCTTACTGTCTTGGCTCTACCACCTTCTTCCTGCCATAGATGCGGCCTTAGCACAAGTCCAAAAGCAATGGGTCCTCCTGACCAGGGACCAAGACCTCCAAAACTGTGAGCCCAAAGAAAACTACTTCCCTTTATAAGCTCATTAACTCAAGTACATTGTCACAGTAATGGGAAGTTAACAGAAGTCATTTTGAAACATTAAAGGGTTAATATTCCTCGGGCACTGGTCAATGAAAGGAAATTCTAAGGCCGATTAATAGAAAATGAATCTTCAAAGTAAAAAAAAAATGAACATAACTGGGCTGGCAATTAATGGCCTAATTTATATTATTCTGTAAAGGTTGTGAAAGATAAAACTTGCATAGTTTCTAGTCTGAAAAAGTTATGTAAAGCAAACATGGATTTGTATCTGGTTTTGCTTGGAATTACTGGGGATAATCCTATCTATTCCACATTAGATTACTTTTAACAATACATGGAAAGAACCTAGAAGGTCACTTTAAAATATTCAAAATATCTTGAATGTAATAAATTTCTAGATATTTATACTGTACCTTTCCAAGGAACTGGAAAATATATGTGAAGTCCCTTTTCTCTAAGTTTTCATTATTGTTTGGCAGAAGTGATTTGGAATTACCAATTTACTATACAATTATTAAATATTTCATTGCTTGATCCATCTGTATTTTTTTGTTTGCATTCAACAAGTTGTCTGATAGTCAAGTAAAAATGAGAAGTCTCTTTATTCAAAGTTCACACTGAAAAATTCCCCCTTTTAAGGCCACTGAAGTTTACTACATTGGTTTCTAAAAGCTGGGAATCCCCATGTAGTTTTCCTTATGATAAGATGGCACAGGCTGTGAATGCAACACATACTATTTGAAGAACTGGGGTAGAATTTGAAGATGATCTTCATGGACAATAATCAGACTTTACACAAATCAGAGCTCAAGTTCCAAAGAAGCGGAACTTGGTCAAGTACATAAATTCTAGATACACTAACTGTGATTGACACTGGCACAAAAACTTTTTAAGACTCGTACAGAAGAGAGTAACCTGTCTTTCTCTTTCTTCAGGGCATGGGAACTGTGTAATTTCATCACTATTTCAAGTCTAATATGGAGAGCAGTTGGGCCACTAAAACAGGTTCAAAGATCTGAAACGCACCTTTCTAGTCTTTGTTGCTACATTCTACACAGTAAGTCAAAAAGTGTAACAGAATCAGTATGTTATACTCCTAATATCCTCTACCCAATGCCTTTCAGTAGCCACTGTCCTGACTTTCAGCTGCCAACACCTAGATTTCTTTGTCCAACTATCCCTGAGCGCTGGTATTCTGCAGGAGAGATGAAGGAAAAGGACTGCTACTGCCTGAGAATGGTTCTGAACTGAAGACTGAGGTGTCCAAGTGCTTCACCTGCCTCTCCCTCTGCTGATAAAACTGCAGCACATTTTCCACACCAGTTTTCTAAATTCACTCTTGGGATTAAGCTTCAGTACTCACAGTGATGCTTAATAAAATAGCCTTTATTGTTTCCTTCTCTTTCCTGTTCTAGGTCTCCGTCTCCAAACAGGCGTCTTCAGAACTGCCTCTCAGATGACTTGGTCTGTAATTCTTCCCTTGGTCTTTCCTCTGGAGAGACCAAAGTTGACTGTACAAAGACTGTGCCATGGCTTCCTGGTACCCTAAGGGCAAGCTATAATGGCTCATGCCTCAACAAACTCCTTTGCTTCTGGATAGCATTCTTTTGTTTTTTTGAGACAGGATCTTGCTTTGTAGTTCAGGGTGGCCCTCAGCTCACTATGTAGCTCAGGCAAACCTGGAACTCAGTAATCCTCCTGCCTCTGCCTCCCTAGTGCTAGGATTAAAGGCGTGAGCCACCACACCTGGCACTGTGGTATGTGGTAGGGATTGCTGGTGAGTATGAGTCACCATGTCCAGTATTGTTGTATGTGGTTACCAGGGATTGAACCAGGGACCTTGTGGTTGCTAGGCAGGCACTGGAACCATTGAGCTAAATCTCCGGCCCATTGCATTCTTTAATTTTCATCGTTTTATCAGTAGGGAAAAAAAATCAAATACAAAAACATGAATTCTATCTACATGGATGTGGTGGTGTACACCTGTAATCCTAGCACTCAAGAGCCTGAAGTGGGAAGGCTGCCATGAGTTCAAAGCTGGCCTGAAATACATAGTGAGACCTTATCTCAAAAACAAAAAACCCCACCATTTTGTCATTTAAAAAAGAATCAGTTGAAATCAATCTATAATCCTTTACTCATACTTTCTATATCCATTTGTTTACAAGAGAGTGGTCATCGCACAACACTGAAAATGATCCAACTATCTACTGGGTGGGGGAACTAACCTACTCTCCCACTTATATCCCAGGACAGAATGACGTTTTGGGGTATTGGGCAGATGGTGTCCACAAAAAAATGTTGAGCTTAGCAGACACTCTATACGATTCACTCACATTAATGTGACTGGTTTGCTGCTGCTACTGGGTTCCCAGACTGTAGTGAGGAGGACGGAGGAGTCGAATTCTTAAATTTGAGTTTCCATTGCTGTTTTAATTTTAATTTAAAACCACTACTCGGTTCAACTATCAGAAACACTTTTAAAGTATTCTTGAGGGCTGGAGGGTTAGCTCAGTGGTTCTGGCATCTGCCTCGCAAGTGCAAGGAACTGAGTTCGATCCCCGGTAACCACATACAATGCTGGGCGTGGTGACTCATGCCCACCAGCCATCAATACTACACACCACAGTGCCGGGCGTGGTGGCTCACACCTGTCATCCCAGCACTCGGAAGGCAGAGGCAGGAGGATTGCTGAGTTTGAGGCTTGCCTGGGCTACACAGTGAGCTCAGGGCCAGCCTGGTCTACAAAGCGAGACCCTGTCTCAAAAAAAAAAAAAAAAGTATTCTTGAAACTGTGTGTATGCAAGATGAATTTTTCCAATTTCGAGTTTTATGAAATCTCAACAGAACTCAAGAATTGTATTTCTAAGGAAGAGTTAGCACTTAAATTGAGATGTGCTGAAATATAAAATACACAAAGAATTAGAAGATCTAGTACAAAAAAACTAATAATTAAGATATTTATATTTTGTGATTTTTATATTTAGTAGTTACTGAAATGAATTTTGGATATATGTACTGGGTTACATAAAATATATTAAATGCAATTCCACCTGCTTCCCTTTCACTTTTTATAAAAATGTGGCTCCAAGAAAAATTTAGAATTAAATTTAAAATTAGAATTAATGAGGCTCACATGATCTTTCTACAGAACAGCAGTGTTTAGTCATGCAATTGACATACTGTATTTGGTAGCCTCGTGGGTACAATCACTGCTGTATAAAAAGATGAAGACAAGGAAATATGCTCCCTTCTTAAGAAGGTGACATTTTTAAGGGAATGTCACAGGTTTGGTAACATTACTGAAGCAAAAATAAGTAAAAGCATCAAAAACTTTCTCAGAAAATGTAGCTATTCATTTACAGAATCGAATTAGTGATACTGGAGTAAATTATAGAAAGTGATCTAAGAAAAAATGTCTTCTCCTTCATACTATTACAAGGCTCACTCTTTCTGGACAATGAAGTAAGCGCTTGTACCCGTCAGCTGTCAGCAATGTCAGCATCTTCTCTGATATCAATGATCCCTTCGCTTTACACAGAAAGAAAATGAGTCCAGTTAGGGGCTTTGCCTAAGGTTTGGGAAATGCCTTTGTTCTTTTTCAAAAGGAAAAAATAATCAATTCTTAGATACAATTTATGCTATAATCAACAAAAAGTTCAACTTGTGCACCACTGTTTATACTAGAAGTTCTCATCTGCACCCGTGAGCAATTTTTCCGGATAGTTTTCTACAAATTTTCTTCCACATTTCTAAATAACGTATGTAACATTCTTTTGACCTATCGATTTCAGACATTTTTGTTGATATCCTGTGACAATCCCTGAGGACTTACTCCTCACTCCCATCCCTTCTTCCTTCCTCATACCTCACCAGATGGATCAATAGTTATTCTGCGTAAATACTGTTCCCCGTAGAGCCAGGTGCTATATTATAATTGTGTACCTGCTTTGTGTTTTTCCTGGAGTAAGTGCATCACTTTTTCATCTGCTTAGCTTTCAATATTTCCATCCTTATTGTTCCATTAAATGGTACTATATGTCTATCAAACACCATTCCTGTATTTCTCAAATGTAGTCATTTCATTTATCTGATTTTCAGTTTTGTTTTGTTTTTGAGGTTGGGTCTTACTATGCAGTCCAGCCTGGAGTTGGACTTGATTTGGGGATCTTTTTGTCTCAGCCTGATGAGACTGGGATTACAGTCACGTACCACCATGCTTGGCTTCATTTTCTTTTTTAATTGACAGACATTTTGTGAAAGCCACTGTATTTCAGTTCTCATGACTGTTCTGAAGCTTGAAGTGGAGTTATCAGTCACTGTAAAATAGTGATGGAAAAATTTTACTCCCTGAGTAAACTTTAAATATCCTTCATTAATATTTTTCAGGCCCATTTTTTAAAAAAACAGCAAGACTCTACTGTTAACATCACAGATACCTAGGGAAGGTAACTGTACACACCCAAAATACCGCTTGGTAGTTCCATGGTAGAGATTTTTGCCTAGCAGTTTATATTGAATCTTTAGCACTGGAAAAAAAAATAGAAAATGGATAGCTTTTCTGAATTCTGCAATAGTAACTTGAAAGAGAGTGTGGTTATTCTGAGTATTTTGGTTGCTCCTCCAAGTCATTTCTACAACAAGCTGCAGCAGTTTGGCCTCATCACAGAGAAAACTGGTTGCCCCTTAGGTGGCCGCAGGTCTGCAGTACACGCGTGCCTCCTGCTGTGGCGTTTCCAGGGTTATTCCGCCTCCTCCTCAGACTGTCCAGGTCCTCACTGCAGGAAAGGAGGACCAGGAGCCTTTACCGCGAGGTCACACGACCCAGCTGGAACGGCAAGGCAGGGCTCCTTGCCGCGGCTGCCACGGCGGTGGCTTTTGGTTCCTCCTCATCCCGAGCAAGCACCCGAGGTAAGTGGACCACAGAGAGATCTCACATGTGGACAGTGCTATCTGAGAAGCTGCCGCAGACTGGAAAGAGCTCCTTCCAGGAGCTGAGCAGGCAGTGCCTGCCAAGTCAGCCTCCATACTTTGCAAAAGGAGAAAACTGAGCCCTGGAAAATTATGATGACAAAAGGAGGGTGGGCAGCAGCCTATACAGCTTTAAAGACGATGGGGAAAAAAAATCTGAGTGCTATCAGATAAATGATGCTCTTACAGATGGATGGATGCTGTCATTTGCTATCCTAAGCTTCTTAGAAGAGAAAAAAATTACACATTCACATCAATAATTCGAATGCTCGGGTGTTTATTCTGTAACACTGTAACAACTAAATGTGTAAGTTCAAATACCAAATCACAATCTTTTTACTTTGCTTTCTCTTTTTAACCACTTGAAACACAAATCCCAAGGATTTATTAATTATTTATAGTCTGGCTTTGAAGATGATAGTGTTGGAAGCAAATTATAAGTGCATGCTGACAGGCTGCTTTGAGAAAGACCCAGGAAGTCGCAGGTTAGGGAACATAGAAATTAAGAGCATTTCCAACCTTTGTTCAGAGGCAGACTGCCCCTGGCCATGTTGCTGGAATCGCAAACTTATTTGTTTGTAACTCTGCTGAGGCCAGTAACCAAAGAAGAAAAAAAAAAACCCTCTAAAACAAAAATGCTTCTTTCCTTTGAACCTGGTTTAACTATTATTTGAATATTCCAAATTATAAGTGTTAATTATAGATAGACTATTCTACACAACCCTGTTTTTCTTTTTGTTATACTAGGGAGTGAATGTAGTGCCTTTGTACTGAGCTACATCACCAGCTCTTTATTGGATTTTGTTGTTTTTATTTTTAAAATAATAACAAACTTTATTAATTGCCAAACCTGTACACCACACAAATACAAACTTAAGAAGGAAGATTCCTCAGTCCTCAGCACATTGACAGAACTGAGCAACCGCTGCCACAATCACACTTGGGTCATTTTTGCCATCCCAGATCAAAATACTCTACTGAAATCCTACAACATCTCTTGACCCTTCCCTACTACACCTAGGTCACCACTGAGTTATTTTCTATTGTTTTTAGTTTTGAGACCATGCCTCACCAGTTTGCTATTTGTGATCTTACTGCCTCAGCCTCCCAGAGTGCTGTGGTTATAGGCAGGCACTACCATGCTGAGGTGAAACTTCTTTTAAAAACTGTACTCTCCTGTGGTGATAGGGAATGAACTCTGGGCCTCGCCCTCTACAGCTGAGCTGCGCTCTCAGCCTGAGACAACTCTGCCAATGAGTTTAATTTCATAGCTCATATTCTTTAGCTTGCACGAGCGCGGTCTGTCTCCTGTGGACGAACAGCTCAACCTCTTCTCACGCCACGGCACGATTCCCAAGCTGCCTTCACAACCAGTGCACTACTCACTGGTGCTAATCATTTCCCTGGCTTATTGTGGAAACGACCACTTGTTTTCTTTTTTGGAAGCAACGCTCAAATAAACGGTAGCTTCCTTTACCACATTTTAACAACTTGTGTTTTAAAAATCATTTGCAAATATTAATTTCCGGAGGCTCAGAACCATACCAAAAAATTATAACCAGACTTCCACCTCAAGTAAGATACTAATTAAGGCAAAAGACAGTTACATATTTGGGTTGCTGAGCAACTCAGGAGGCATCTGTCCAAATTGGAACCAAATAAGTATATTCTAACTGAGAATTTAGAACAATCATTTAGATGGAAATAATATTAACTAAAGAATAAATTTAGAGAACAGAGGAAAGCATGGTTGATTTTTCCCAGTATAATGATAGGATAATTATACAAAATCCACAATGACTAAAATCATGTTAACAATTTTATCTTCTGAACATCCAGATCTCAATGGGTGCTTTAATAATTGAAATTCTTAACTCAAAAATGTCTCCTGAAAATGTATACCACATAGTAGGCCTGACTCCTTAGGAGGAATAGACTTTATTGTTGACAGTGGATCTAGTCTTCAAGATCTCTGACTCCTAATCACCTTATCATTATCATCCCAAACTGAATTCTCTTTACTTGGAACTCAGTAGGTTTGGCATGACTCTTCAGATCTTGGCCTCAGCCTGCCCTAGGTCCATGCAAATTTCCAGGAACTGTATGATACACCCACTAGGGATAACGAGATGAAGAGTTACTGGGGAAGATTAAAGCAATGCCAGGACAACGCTGGTTAGGAGTCCTTTCTTTCTGTTTTTTGGTTTTGTTTTGTTTTTGAGACAGGGTCTCGCTCTGTAGTTCAGGCTGGTCCTGAGCTCACTATGTAGCCCGGGCAAACCTCGAACTCAGCAATCCTCCTGTCTCTGCCTCCAGAGTGCTGGCATTACAGACATGAGCCACCACGCCTGGCACTGTGGTGTGTGGTATTGACTGCTAGTGGGCGTGAGTCCCCACACCCAGCATTGTTGTATGTGGTTACTGGGGATAGAACGCAGGACTTTGCGCTTGCAAGGCAGGAGCCGGAACCACTGAGCTAAATCTCCAGCCCTAGGAGTCCTTTCTTTCTGGGCCAGCTCGGCAGACAGGAAGAAGAGGAGGCTCTGGGCTGGGGAGCCTGGCCTTGCTGGTGACGAGGCTCACAGGCTGGACAAAGCAGCTAAGAGATGAGGCCTAAGTAACATTTGGTTAACTCGCCTTCCACCCTGTGAGTGCAGACTTGATAAAGCTCTCTAAGCCTTATCCTGGAAAAAGAAGCAACTCTTTGTTGTTGATAAAACAGTGGTAACTTGCCTCCCAGGGTCTGAAAATAGCTGTGACCAGCATCTGCCAGCGCTCTCTAGATAATGACAGAGTCCGTCTCAGCAGCCTCAGACCTTTGCAAGCCACTCCTGTCATACACAGGCTTTCCTGGCTCTCAGAAAGGACAAGCAGATTAACCGGACCCAGGGTGGAACTCCAAGGCCATGCCTGCTCCAAAGCAGCTCAGCCAAACTCAAAGCTTTGCTGGGGACTGAACCCAGGGCTTCACACCTACCAGGAAAGTACTGCCACAGAGCTACACCCTCCGCCCCACAGAATTTTAAAAAGGATAAGCTGTAGCCAGATTTCCACATGCCAGCAGTTACCAGGTGGTCTGGAAGTTGAATAGGCTAAGGCATCTGCATGTGTGGCACACAGCGGGTACAGGAGGGAGACGAGAAAAAGTGGATCAGGATGGTTATTTATCATTAATACTGACTGTGCTCTGTGGGAATGTGTCTGTGAGCACATGTGTGTTAACGACAGCACAGACAAACATCCCACTATTTAAAGGCTAATATTGACCAGCACCCTGACTGTGTGGCTGGCCACATAGTAGAAACCACATTTAACAGGCATTAAAATGGACAGACTCAAAAGTGAGGGAATCTAGGCACTGAAGAAACGTCTTGCATATGCTCTGAAAACTAGCCATGCGGAAGGGGAAAGTGATTGACTTGTGGCTCCCTACAGTGGAAGGCAGGGAGTTTTTTGCCAAAGTTGTCCCCTTTAGGTTTAGACCAGAACACCTGGCTGGGAATTTACATTCAGTCCATCTACAGTTCTTCACTGAATGCCTGGTGCTGCTCTATGTCAAGAGGTGGTATGTGTGGTACAGTGGGGAGAAGATGTGATTGAGAATAGTTAAAGTGGAGTTAAATCCTGGCCTCACCACATCCTAGCTCTGTGGTGAGGGCATTTACTCTCTACTGTGTCCCTGTTTCTTCACCTCTCCAGTGAAATAATAGTTGTGTTGTGTACATCAAAAAATTGATGAGAATAATTTATCTATGTAAATTTCTATGTAATTTCTCTATTAAATATTACAAAATTATATATTGCCATTAGAGCAGCAAGGTAAATTTTGGTTTTGTGTTTATCATCTTGTTAGGAAAATGATTCACATACAAGAAATACTTAGAGCAAAACCCTATTTAGCGAAGTGTTAGGGTTCTGTAGGGAACTGGATTTCTTAATACCATGCAGCAAAGGCCTATTGTGGGTTATTGATCAAGAATAAGAGGAAGAAAAGTAGCCACTGGGGAAAACTTGCTGGAAGAAAAGTTTGAGCTGGAGGAGATGACGCAGAAGGAACTGGGAGAACATTCCAGAGTATGAGAGTCCTTGTCTACGGCCATACCATCCTGTACATAGATCTCATCTGATCTTGGAAGCAGAGTATGAGCTTCCTGAGTCGGTACACAGAGAAACTGTGAGATAAATCTCGGTTGTTTTCATCTTCCAAGGAACTCTTATATTTCCAGAGCCATTTCCAGTCCTTCCTACAAACCATGGTGGGGAACAACATGGCAATTTCCCTAAAAAAAGAAATGCACATGGCAATTCCACTTTTCGTAACTTATGCTACATATGTACATATGAAATAATATTTACACAGATATTTACTATAGCTCAGTTTGTATACTTGATAGAAATTTAATTTAAAAAGTGGAGACACAGTCTAAGAGGCTGGCATTAGCTGATGCTTAGAAAACTGTAGTGTATCTACAATGAAATATTTTACAGATATGTAAAATGCCAAAGACAAAAATGCTAGCTTCATATGCACTGATATAGGATATTTACTATAATGCATTGTTGGTAAAAACAGCTTAGAATTGTACATATAACACATAGACTGCTTATCACAGCACAGGTCAGTTATATAACCAGTCACTGGCAACAAATTTTTTTTTTTTTTTTTGAGACAGGGTCTCGCTTTGTAGTTCAGACTGGCCCTGAGCTCACTATGGTGCCCAGGCAAGCCGCCGTGAACTCAGCAATCCTCCTGTCTCTGCCTCCCGAGTGCTGGGATTACAGGCGTGAGCCACCACGTCCGGCATTGTGGTATGCAGTGTTGATTGCTGGTGGGTGTGTCTCCACGCCCAGCATTATATGTGGTTACCGGGGATCGAACTCAGGACCTTGCGCTTGTGAGGCAGGCGCCGGAACCTCTGAGCTAACCCTCCGGCCCTGGCAACAAATTTTTAAAGAGAGATGCTCTTCAATGTATTACCATTTTAAATTCTATATCACACTCAAACATTATCTATTGAAATGACTGTATATGCCTCATTCGGTGCTTTCATGGACTCTGGACAAATCTCTGACTTCAATATTTAGGAAGCACTGATAGGCAACATTCTCTAAGTAGCCTTTAACTGAAATTGCTTCAGGGAGATACTAATGCAAAATAAAGCCGTCCAACGTGAGATCCAGTTCAGTGGCCTGTGAACTTTACTAAGTGGCTGCTATAGACTGAATTGTGTCCCCCCCCTCGCTGAAAGCCACAGCTAGGACATGAGCCTATAAGGTGTAATCAAGGTTAAATAAGATCTTAGGCATGGGGCTGAATCCCACAGGACCCAGAGGAGGCTTACAGGAAGGGAAGAGACACACCAAGAGTCACTACATCCAAGAAAGTTCAGGGTGAGGATGGCGTGAGCAAGTAATCTCCTATAAGCCAGCTCTACTGGTATTGAGGTCCTGGGTTTCCATCCTGCAGAAAGTCTGTGTGCTTGGTCGTGGCAGCCTGAGCAGGCCAGATCAGGAGCCATCCCGCAGGCTTGAGAGTGGCAGGCCTCCAGCCAGGTAAACTGAGCCCGACTTGCACAGGAGCACTGCTCTCGCACATGACACGCAGTCTGTCACAAAGAGCGAGTGTGAAAAGGCCAGAGTCCTCAACTAACACCCTCTGGAGGACTGATCTCAAGACTCTCTTTGCTCCTTTCAGCTCACAGGTCTTAGGCTCCATGACAGACAGACAGCAAAGTGCACCACTGCCAAGAACCAAGTTGGCTTCTAAAAATAGTGCATTTCATATTTGTGAAAGATAAATAGCAGCCTGTAAGCATCGGGTTCCCAGGCTGAGACTGGATCCACTTTAGTTCCAGAGTCTCATAGAAAAGGTCTCTGCTGTAATCCTGCCACTGTGACGGGATGTGTCTGCTGGTGCTGTCAAGTGGGGAGGCGGAGAGCTCACTGCTGTACAACCCCTTCTTCCAAACATGCTGGCCTTCCCCCAGTCTCACAGCAGACCAGACTGCAACAGCACCTCTTGCTGTCCAAGATACAACAAACAGTAGCAGATGTTCCTCATCCCAAGGAAGGACTGACTCTCTACAAGAGAAAGACTCAGGTGCCGTCTTCTGGTTCTTGACACTCAGTAGTACATCATAGTAAAACGACAGTATGTAGAAGTGTGGTGTGAACAGAGAAGGTTTTTTCCCCCAGTCTAAGATTTGGAGTCTTATCATCCTGCTGTACAAACAACAAACAGCAATACTGTTCTACGGTTTGGGCACAGAATAATTTCTTTAATGATAATGGGCTTAGGTGGTGGTGGTGAACCTATGGCACACGTGCCTGCAGCTGGCAGTTTGTTATCAACGAAAGCTCTAGAAGGTTCGCCATCACTAGCTTTGGGGAGTGGTGATGTTAGTTACAATGACTTGGGGGCCTGTGTTTTTAAGACAAAATAAGACCCAAGGTGGTGGGTGACTATTTTACACTTGATCTTAGCCAAAAGGCCGAGAAGCGATTGGTGGGTGACTATTTTAGATCACTGAACTAATCCTTAGTTTTGGAAGAACCACATTTCCATCGTATTCATTTCTAACAAAGCTGAAGGAAGTGCTATCAGATTAGGAGCCAAAATAGACTTGAAAATTACTTTTTGGAAGGCAGCAAGTCTCTTCAAAGAATCGGTGTGGAGAAATGTGGCTTCCAAATCTCTCCAAGTAAAGTTTTGAATACACAGCAAAATGCTATTAGCAGAGCTATTTTACAAACTAGAACAGGAAAAATCTCAGCAACAATTTTATAATTATTTCTAGATTCACTGGGCCAATATACATGGTCTCTGGTTATAGTTCTCAGTCTAGAAAAATACCTAAAACTTGGAGAGAATGTTTCCTTTCCCTTCTCTGAGTTATTATGTGCAGCACATTGACACAAAGACTCCAGTTCATGACCGAAGTTCAGGCTAATACTCCTTTGGAACATGCAAGGAAATGCAATAAAATTATGTTCAAATAAAAGGATATTGAAAAATTATCAACTTTCAAATGAACATAATCCCTCTACTGACTGAAAAGTTTTGACTTTGTTCTTGCCACACATTCAGGCCAAGACAAAAGGAATAGGACTTGTTTTAAAAAATCCCCTCACCACATGCCAACTGAGTTATTGCCTAAGATCTCATGTTTCCGGGTGGACTTTGGGAAGCCACATAAATATTAACTTAGTGGGACAGGAATTCTTAAATGAAAATTGTTCCATATTTTCTAGAATCACAAATGGTGTCAGATATAAATAACTATGACAAGATAGAACCTTTTCAGTCGAGTGTTTTATAAGTCTTTTGTTTTGTTTTGTTTTTTGGGGTTTTTTTTGAGACAGGGTCTCTCTTTGTAGTTCAGGCTGGCCCTGAGCTCACTATGTAGCCCAGGCAAGCCTCGAACTCAGCAATCCTCCTGCCTCTGCCTCCCGAGTGCTGGGATGACAGGCGTGAGCCACCACGCCCGGCTAGTGTTTTATAAGTCTTATGTCATGATAATTTCTAACAGAATGAATTGCTTAGTGCTAATTTTCCGTGGTCTTTGAAAACTGCTACGCAGAAAAAGAAAGAAGGGAGCTTGACTTTACTTGTAACCCAGTAATGATGCTGAGTAGATATTTGACATATACTGACCCAATCTACTTGGATACAGGCAACCTATGTTTCATATGTCCTTGATCATGTTTATGTTGTGTGAAACTTCCACAGGATTCTATTCCCATTTATGTGGATAATTGTAAAAATTGAATATACCTTTAAAAGTCTACTTGGAATAGCTCAAAATGAATTAAATTCAAAGTCCATCTCTGACTACCTTTCTTTTTCTCTCTTTGCTCTGAACATGGTTTTATTTATACTTCTCTCTTGGACCATTTCCAACTCCTGGTATGTCTACTATACTTGCCCATTCTTATAATAATCCATGTTCGTTTGTTTCATTGATTCCATTTTCTCCCCCTTTCGTTAGTTTCAGTCATACTCAAACAGAGGTTGGCGTGCCCTTCCTCTGTTCCCACCCTGCACTTTCCTGCCTCCCTTTCTTCCCCACCAACTCCTTCCCATTCTTCCACCTCTTTAATGGTACTGAGGCTTGAACCCATGGAGTGCAAAGCGACATCCCACCCTTTTTACTTCCTTATTTTGAGACAGAGTCTCCCAAGCTGCTCATGCTGGCCTTTAACTTGCTATCCGTCTGCCTCAGCCTTCCTAGCTGGAAGTCTCAAGCTGGGAGTGCACTGCAGCACCAGACCTGGCCAGACTTCCTCTTTCTCTTTGTAAAGAAGATGTAAGATAAGACCAAACTTGAAACAAAGTGCGTTTTTTTTTTTTTGCTTTCTTTTTATAATTTCCCATCAACTTTTTTCTATTCTTTACAGAATATTTTTTCTATTTCTGCTTTAAACCAAAATATAAAATTATCAAATAGTTATTCGTATTAGACATTAAGTACTTCTTTGGAGGGAGACAGTACTGGGGGTTGAACCCACAGTCTTCACATTGAGCCCATTTCTAATGTCTGAGATAAAGCTTCTTCAATTCCCAGGCTGTGTTTGAATTTGTAATCCTCCTGCATCAGCCTGCAGAGTGCTGGGAATGCTAAACACATATCATCAGAGAAATAATGAGGTGATTATATACATACTAGAATATTATATTCTGACCAGGAAAAATTAGGATGTTTTTGCAATAGCTCAAAGTTCTAAAAATATCAGTAATATAAATCTGTTCTGATTTTCTTAACTAATCTTTGCATGCTATACGCAACACAATTTTTTTTTTTTTCTTTTGAGACAGGGTCTCGCTTTGTAGTTCAGGCTGGCCCTGAGCTCACTATTGTGCCCAGGCAAGCTGCCGCGAACTCAGCAATCCTCCTGTCTCTGCCTCCCGAGTGCTGGGATTACAGGCGTGAGCCACCACGTCCGGGGCATTGTGGTATGCGGTGTTGATTGTTGGTGGGCGTGTCTCCACGCCCAGCATTATATGTGGTTACGGGGGATCGAACTCAGGACCTTGCGCTTGGGAGGCAGGCGCCGGAACCACTGAGCTAACCCTCCGGCCCTACGCAACACAATTTTAAGTAGTTTACAATAAAACTTCGCAGGTTCTTTTTCTTATATTTACTCACTGTCACATTTTCTTCTACACTATTGAAAAACATCCCTAAAATAATAGCTTTGATCTTATTGATATGTGCATATATCTGTCTATATCCATCGGTTAAGTTTTATTTGCTTGGATTTTTGTTTTTCCTTTTGAGATGGGATCTTGGTGGGCAGCCCAAACTGGCCTCCAATGCATCCTGCCTCGGCCTCCTGAGTTCTGGGATTACAAGTGTGCACTATCGTATTGCACTGAACTTTTTTTTTTAACTGACAAAGTAGCTCATAATATAGCCTTTGCTGTGCTTGACTAAGCCTGTACCAGGGCAGGTTATTTGAGTCTTACCATAGCCGTACAACAATCTCTCATTCCACGGACAAATCTACGGTGTTAGCCCCTACTCCATCTGCTCCCCCGCCTTTCTCTGCTCAGCACCTTAAGCTACGCTGCACCGCATGCTTGGGAGCGTGGGCCAGAGCGATGTGGTTATAGAAACATTCTCCATTTCTGCCTTCTGGAGCTGTTTTCTCCGGGACTTACGCAATTCGCCTCTCAGATCAGAGAACGCACCTCCTTCCTGGGCTTGCACTGCAAATGTCACTGGTTGGCCTAATCCAACCGATGCATTGCTAAACCTTCTTTACACAGGGCCGCCACATGCACTGAGGGACATGACTACATGGCCTGGAGCTGACAAGCCAGCCACGGAGCCCAGCAGGGGCGGGCTCAGAGCCCAGGGGGGTCCACCTCCGATTCTGCCACACCAGGCAACTCACGTTTCTCTCACCACGTCACCATTTGCTCAACAGTGAAGCCAGCTTTAGCAATTTCAATTTTTAGCTTCTCTGGCTTGTAAGCTGTTCATGGAGGGCTCTCTATACTCCAAACAAGAATACCTGTTGCATTTACTATACACCTGTTGCCTCCAGCACTGTCTGACACATGTAGATGCTAAAAGGTACTTGTTAAATGCATGAAGGAAGAGGCAGGCTGGATGGCCACTACCCTTCTGCAGGGACTGTGTTTGGCTTCTCTTTCTGCCTGACAGAGATATATTTCTTGAGTAGACACAAACTTATCACTTGTTGGACCAAATATGAGAGGTTAAAATCAAAATGATATTAAAGAACTGGATTTTGAGAATGAAGATGAAAATCCACGGAGTATTTATGAGGGTTAAGCACTTGATTCACAGTAGCGCTACGGCGTGTGTGAGCTGTCCTGAGTCTCCATCACAGAAAAGCACGTGCGGCCCTTGGGGTGACATCTGGGAGCCTGCAATGCCTCTCGGCCCACACACCTTCCACTGTGGCCCTCGGAACCGCCAGCATGAGCTGTCTGCTGACGTCCCCAGGGAGGACACAGGGCCCAAAGCACGAGCAAGTGCAAGGAAGGAGCCGAGTAGCTGCTACTTTCTGGTTCACCCACTGTCCTCTTCTATGTTGTTAGTATCTCCCACACCCCAGCCCACTGCACTCACACAAGCCATACTTCTCACAACCCAGAAATTCAAGTGAAGGGGAGGAAGGCCACAGACATATCTGCTATTGGGCATGGAAAAGAAGGCTTGCAAGCCTGCTCTCCCTTCAGAACCAGCAACCCTCTCATCCCAGCTCCTCCAACACTTGTAAGTCCTTCTTTACTTTCATTACACTTTGTATGAGTGCTTCATCAAGCCACAAAAGTGCAGGACAATGAGGTCCTTAGATCTGAGAGCAGCCTGCAGGCAGGAGCCGCCAGCATCAGGAGAGAAGGGTTAGATTTTCATGAGTGGAAGGAGTGGAGTTGAAGAGTTGGGTACCAGAAACCCTAGGACTGTGAAATCAGTTTTCCAATGAAACATTGTACCTACTGACATCGTTCTATGTAGTTTGAATTCATTCATTTGACAGATGTGTATGGGGCATTTACAGTGTGCTGTGCTAGGCTCTGGGACTACAACAGTGAACCAAAAAATGCATGGTCCTTGCTTTCCAGGGGCTTAAAGTTTCATGGGAGAGACAGATAACAGTGTAAGGACTCTATACAGGTAGTTGTGCAATGACAAATTGGGGCAACTAACAACGAGTGAAATGTCCTAAAAAAAGAAGCTTGCTATAGGGCAAGGAGGCAGGGAATACTTCCCGGAACGTGGGTTTCTAAAGAATGAACAGGAGATTTTGCAGCAGATGTGGGTGTGGGAAGCAGAAGAAAAATGAGGGCACAGGCAATTATACCCCCTTGAACCTTCAAGTCAAGTCTATTTTCTACCTCATCTGATTCAGATGTCACTAACAGAATTATTTCTGAAAACATTCTAAAAATATAGTCGTTGGTAAGAAACGCTCTGGTTGGGTGATGGGCTAGAGACCCAGGTTAGTACACAGACAGTACACAGACAGTGACCCATGTTATTACTTCTGTGTCGGGTCACAACTGCCTTTGTATTTTGTAACTAGGAAACTTGTCACTGCTACGTTATTTTTCTAACAAGCTATCTTTGAGACACCTGGACTTCAATAGTTATTGCCTTTGTAATGTGACATTAATCCTGGTTATCACAAGAAGTTGTTTCAATAGGGTATAAAACAGAAGAGCTTCACAATCTCTATTCTCTATTGTCTCAATCTGGGCTTGAAAGAAATGATAAATCCATAACTGCAACAGACCACTTTCTTCGGGAAAAAATGAAGTTTCAAGTGAGAGATTTTTGTTTCAATGAACTATATGATCAAAAGCTCTGTGGCAAGAAAGATCATGGAGTTCGTAACAGTGTTGAACAGAAGTGTGTATTAAAGGTAAAATCAACAGGGATGTAAGGGAAGAAGGAGCAAAAAGGGACTGGTATCAGGAACGACTCCACCACTTCTGACCTGCCCACCTAGATAGACAGGTATTTTTTTGGAGGTGAAGAATATGGAAGAAATCTAAATTTGGGGCAGAAGACACGGTTTGGACATGGCATGTCTAAGCCAACTTTGAGAAATCATAAATCATATTAGATCTAAAGTCTCCAATGCCTAAGAAATCCAAAGTCACCTTATCCCCAAGAAAATCCAGTGAGTGGATGGATCTGACAAGGAGTCTGGAGGAGAGAAAACTTTGAAGCTGTCAGCACATGCACATGGATGAGGTGGAAAGGCAGACGGCAAAGAGAACCTGGCCCAAGATCAAGTGCTGAGGAATTGTGTATTTAATGGTAAACATAATAGCAGAGCAGGAAAAAAAATGTACCCAAGGGCTGGGGAAAGAGCTCAGTGGAATAGTGTTAGCCTAGCATCAGTGAAGCTCTGGATTCAGTCAGCAGCACCACCAAGAACCAGACCGAACCCAAATACAAACTCAACCCACCCAAGCAAACACATCCAAGAGACAGAGTAAAAAGCAGAGGTGTGAAATGCAGGCCTGACCAATGCTGCACTTCGGCCTATTATGAATTTTCTTTCCAGCTCCTAAAATTCTAGAACAGGTGGACTTCCTTCAGATGGGACGACAGCCTAAGCACCAGGCAAATCCTCGTAGCATTTTCCTTGGATTATAGAAACAATCTTTGAGAGATGTGACTACACCGAAACTGGACTGAATCAACAGACTTTACACATTGAGTTTTGGAATTTGGCCCATTTGTAATCTGAGTATGCCACATGCTATGCTAGGGAACATATTTTTGCTTTAGTTAGATCTTAAATATTTTTAATAGCCAGAATTTTTTTTTAGTAGTAACTTGTCCTTAGAATTTGGTAAAATTTGGTATTAATTTAATATTAATTTAAGAAAATTAGAATGGTGATTAAGAAGTGAAATATACATCTACTTACCCATTTTGTGCCTCTTGGGGTAGGTCTCAGCTTGGCCAGTTCGGCTGTCATTTCTGCAGTCTCCTCTCAACCCTTACACCCTCCCTCTGGTGACCACAGTGAGAACAGACCAGCACAGTCCCTGGGAGAGGGACATCTGGAGTTGAGAGCAGTGGAAGGGAATACATCTAACGCCACCAGCAAATGTCAAATTCCTTTAAATGTAATACTCTCATAATATGTGATTTAACTGGACGTGGTTGATTAAGCAATAGATGCTTGTTTTGGAAATCTGAGACAGTAAACCTACCAACATCCTTATCTATCTCACAGGAGCAAGGGTGGGTGCTGAAAAAGCACGGCTCTGGGTTCCCGGCTGACACTCACGCTAGCAGTCTAGTAAAATAAGGCTTTCCCTAAATGTTAAGAAGCATCTTCAAAACTAGTATATTTTAAATTGCTGTTCTCCTAAATCCACATATTTAAGTCTTTCAACTGTACTTAACAGAATAAAACACGGTGACCAAATCAGATTTAGAAATTTCTTCAAAGCAAATATATATATATATATATATATATATATATATATATATATATATATATATATATATATATATAAATCAGAGAGAGAAAATGGGTAATAGCATTGCTCTAAAATACAGATATTTGTAAGGAAACTACAGATGTCTGAGAAATTATTCCTTAATGGAGAAAAATTGTACCTCCTAAAAGGCATTTCAGTTTCCAGTCTTTGCTTGTTTGCATTTTATTAGTTTTTGATTTTGATGCAAAATACTTATCTCTGAAGATTAAGAAAGATTTAAGGGAGTCAGAAATTCCCATCTATTCTTTTTATAGTCTAGCTCCGGTGATTTATATTCATTCCCCCGGAAGACAAAAAGAACTGGAAAGCAGCCGCTTTCAACCTTATTTCAACCTGACAAATTAATGAGCACCCAGTTTATCTCCACAGTGGTGATGGAAGTCTTCGCTTAGGAATCTGTGAAGAGCCCCCCTCTTTTTTTTTTTTTTTTTTTTGAGACAGGGTCTCGCTTTGTAGTTCAGGCTGGCCCTGAGCTCACTATGTAGCCCAGGCAAGCCTGGAATCCAGCAATCCTCCTGTCTCTGCCTCCCAAGTGCTGGGATTACAGGAGTGAGCCACCACACCCGGCATTATATGTGGTTACCGGGGATCGAACTCAGGACCTTGCGCTTGCGAGGCAGGCACCGGAACCACTGAGCCAACCCTCCGGCCCAAGAGCCCCTCTCTTGACAATGAAAGGCCACAAGGAGATTGAGGATCATCTCTTGATCCGCCCTGTTAGATGTGTGACTGGTGCACTTGGTAAACACCTCTGAAACTCGCCTTCCTTCTCTCTGAAATAAGGAACACGGACTTCATAAACAACCTTTACATTTTCTGCCTCATCTAGAGTCGATCATTCTGTTTCAGTTGGTCTTTGGTAATCCTAGTGGTTTCATCTTCACACTTACAGCTAGTCTGTATTTAATCTGCTTACGTGTAGAAACAAGTTTGTTCACAATTATTGCACCAAAATAAAGTCCTGAAAGTGTCACTTGACCAAAGATAGATCCGAAGCTTGGTGTGGTGTCCGCGCCTGGATGTCACAGGCTGAGCTGAAACGAGGTGCTGCTCTCTGCCCCCTCCCCCTCCCCCAACTCCTGGGGGATGAATGTCTCACATGTGTGTTAACTGAGCTTCGAAGACAACTTCACACAGGTAACCCTCTTTCTTTCTTGGGTTAGAAAGCATAACGAGGTAAGACTTAACCGGGGCTGTGAGAATGCTTTTTCTATTAAGCTGCCAGACAGATGACCTTGTTGTTTTGAGAGCAGTTGGTATTCAAACTCAAGCCACACGGCAGTGCACCGGTTTATTTCCAAGACAGCAAGTCACAAAACCAGAATCTTGACTTATTAAAGGAAAGTAAGTGGCTTTTCCTTACTTCTGAGTTCCGTGAATCATCACTACATTGTATGGAACAATCACTACATAACGAAGACTGTGGGTAGAAGCTTTTCACTGCTAACATTACTTGCATTACATAATTTGTGTGTTTGCCTACTGGATCACCCCAACAAGGGACTTTCTCAAAGGGAAAACTGATTTAATACCAAGCATCGTCCAGGATGTGAACTGGAATGCCTGTGTGGCCAGTGTGACGCCATCTTCTCACTCTGAAAAAAACGTCTGATAACACCTTCCAAAGCTACACATAAACATTCACACCCTTGTGTGCTATTCCACGTCTCAAATGCTCTCTTCCTCCGATGTGTGGAACACTCGTCCACTTCCACAGCGCTTGGCTCACGGCGCAAGCTCTACAGTCAGGCTACTCGATTTCACATTCTAACTCCGCCTTCTGCGCAGGCTACTCAGCTTCACTGTGTGTCATGAGGACAAAACAGTTAGCAGCTTTCCACACTGCTTATTGTCTTTCTCTGCAAACTGGGAGGCAATGCTGAGTGACACTTCATTATCCCATGATGATGTGTGCTGGGGAGGGCTAAACGACGCAGGCCACAAAAGAACATTGGCAATTGGTAAGGAGGCATGACTTATGAAGAGTTATTAATATTTTCTACCTATCCTAATCCTGTTTATTTTTCAAAACCTATTTCAAATTTCACATTGCTGGGCTGGGGATTTAGCTCAAGTGGTACCACGCCTACCTAACAAGCACAAAGTCCAGAGTTTGATCCCTGGAAGGGGAGGAGGGGAATGAATTCTCCCAAGTGGTATGTGCCTATTTTGCATTGCTTCTTATACCTTTCAGGCCACACATTTTCAGGTCTTCAGGAAAGAATATGTATGCATGGGAAATGTTACAAATTACACATGAAGTATGTTCTATCCCTCCTAGCTTCCTGAAGATCCAGAAGTCAGGCTCAATTCTAGAATTCTCAGACCCCCTGAGCTCTAGGTTGGGTGGTGGCACGGGGTTTCCCTGCTCTTCAGCACCCTCATCTGGAGGGGCCTCGTAGACGGGCCTGTCCAAGTTCATCCCTTCTGCTGTGAGAACTGCCAGGGTGGATATTCACCCCAAACTCCCCACTCTGCCACTGAAAGCTGCCCATTGGGCGAAGGGGGTGCACAGACAATAGAGTCCCAACCTCTAAGGAAGAGGAAGGCCAGGATCCTGCCATTGTTCTGGGGTCCTGAGCACTCTAGCATGGGCTTAATGGGAAGAGGTTGTGACTTGAAGACAAAAACAAAATTTTCTAACGTACAAAAGCCCTCTTGCCTGAGTCAAAGACGCTCCTTAATACTGATGCTCCTTAAAGGACTTTTATTTAATAGGCCTAATAATTATTTAGTATTTTTATGTAAGATATTAAAAATCTTTATTTCTATGGGCATTCGGCATTCCTACTCATCAATATGATAGTATTAAAATTCTAGAATTATTCTCTTTTCCCCGAGAAACTTTACCCTTTGCAGATTTGTAGTAATACTGAAATATAAACCATTGCTGAAAAGCAAGATCTTATCCTTGTGTTTGGTTTTGCTTTTCCTATCAAAACTCTAAAGCTGTGTCCTGAGTGCCATTTAAATTCAAAAGAAAAGGCAGAAACCGCGCGGCTGTTCATTGATGGTGCACTGCAGTTCACCAGAGTGGCGGTCACTGAGCTTCTTGAGAAACGCCCTCCCCTGGAGGCTGAGTTCGGGAACCTGCTGGCTTCAAATTCTCAGGAAGGTTCACAACATCCGATCTATTTACTTACATATTTTGAGGCAAACAAAAACTACAATATCACACTCTCCTAATACCTCCTGTGCAAAGAGCACGCCCGGGTAACTGAAAGTTAAGTCGATTTCATTTTCATTGTAGCACTGAGATATTCTCAGCGTGTGGCAAGGACTTGAGCAGCACCACAAAGGCTGTGGCTCTGTAGCGATGAAATGGAACCATTTGTGTAGAAAGACGCAGTACAGTGCCAAGATGTTCAATAAGTACAGTGGACCCTCAAGGAGCAACTGGCCTGATATACAAACAACATGGGTGATGACTAGAAGTTTAGTTTCACAATTAAAAAGTCTCGACTACAGAATTAACTCTTCAAGAGTTCTGGAAAAACTATGACAACATCCTTTCCTGGGTGGAGTGATTTTCATTCACTCAGTGATGATAGAATTTTGCATTAGGACATAAAACTAAGGTTCAGATTCCTGTGCAAAGAAATCTCCTTAGAGTCAGAAGAATTTTGGAAGCTTATTAAGGGATGTACCTGGTTGAGAAGAACAAAGAACCCTTTTCATATTAAATCAAGCTTTGAGACTTCATCATATTTAAGGCTTTAGCTATGTTCTGGTTAACCTCATTCTTTTCTGAGTACAGCTATGCTTTAGAAATCACTTTTTCACTAATCACTGCCAATCATATTGGAGATATTATGAAATAAAGCAGCTTTTCTTTCAGAAAGCCACAATTCAAATCCTTATACAGGCCCTACAAAGAGCTTCTGAGAGCTCCCGGGCCGTCGCCGTCTTGGAGAAGAGCCGTGAGCAGCCTGCAAGCCAAGGCCCACTCCTGCTGCGCAGGGGACGTGGCTGGCTGACTGGGCCGCTGTCACAAGCTGACTGTGACACCACAACCCAGGGGCCTCACCCCAGTGGAGCTGCTACTTAGACTGTGTAAATGGGTGGGTGCCTCCCACTCTGTACTACTAACATAGTGTGTGTGTGTGTGTGTGTACCAAGTCAGCAAAATGTAGAAATGCATGTGAAAAATGGAGAGCCATATACTCACATACACAAATGCTGCAATAGCTTTTTCTTTTGACATAGCAAAGATGCCAGAACTTTTTCACCACAGCAAGAAAAGCATTCAAACAAAGCTCCTGTCACCGGTGTGTCAATGTCACATTAAAGGAGTTGTGTGGTGAGAGGTAACTTCCTGTTCCTTTGTCTGTGTTATAACTCCTTGAAACTTCTCAGGCCCTGTCCTGGGTGAGCACTGCTGTGTGGTTCCAGGAAAAACATCCTTGTAAAAAATAAACAGAAGTCCTGGCCATTAGAAGCATAATAAGGTCATATTGACAAGAAAAAAGTTTCTAAGAAAGTAGGAAAAATACCAAATGTAGTTTAGGTTTCTGGAGACTTGAGCTCATAGTGAGCTGCTCTGAGCAGCTGCCGTGAGTCTTGCTGATTATAGCAGAGACGACCCGGACACCTGCAGCACCTGCCGGAGCAAATAACCAGAGCCACAAAAAACTCCGGGGCCGTCTGTGAACTGGGAGGCCAGTTAGTGTTTTCCCAATAAGATTACGGTCATCAGGAAGAGGCTGTGATGGTGCTAACGCTTTGGCGAGGCCAATAAACAAAGTCTCACAAACAAAAGGCACCAATTTATAGAAGATAACTTCAGAGGGACAGTATGTGAACTGTCAATCAAAACCTTGGTGAAAGTAGTTACTACAAGCAAGAGTGATGGGTAGAGACAGGAGGAGTCTACCATCCTCCCTGAGTTGCTGTTCTCATTCCTCCTAAATGGGGCCTTCGTAAGGCCCCCTGTGGCCCCTTTGAAGCTTTTTGCTCTCTCCCCCCAGCTGGGCCTCCCCGTCAGTCCATGACACACTGGCTCTGACCTCTCCACGTGCCTCTGTCAATGCTGCTCATCCTACCATAGCTCTCAGAGCTGCCTTTCCACTCCCAAGAGAGCCTAGAGATCCTCATTCCCCCCTGCAAGGACATTCTGGAAACCCACCTGGTCATTTCCTGCAATTCCTGCTCCCACAGCTCCTGGTATCTTAGGGAACCTGAGAAAATCCCCTTATTTGGCAGTTCAGATGGTTTGACCTTCTTCAGCCTCCCTTACCTCTTGGCTGAGTAGGGGCCTTTACTTGTAATTCAAGAGAAATTTTTAATTTGTTTTAGAGTAGGCAATACAGAGCAGTGCTTGAGGAAATGGTGTCTGATGACAGATTTTTCTGCTTTGAGTCCTGGTTCTCCAACATTTCCACAAGTTGTGTAAGTCTGTGAAAGATATTTAATAGTGCAGTGCCTCAGTTTCCCCATATGTGAAACAAAATGAAATCATGGAATTCATAGGGTTGCTGTGAGGAATAAGTGAAAATGTGTTAAAACCAGAATAGTGCCAGCATACAGTAGGCATGGTGTGATTACAGCTGTTCACCTGACATCAGCAGCAGCTTTGGACACGAGACACTTTCTGTACCGCCTTCTGCCTCTAAGCTGGGTGGTCCAATGCCTGACGTCCTGCCCGCCTTGCAAACACCGGGGCCAAGACCGAAGAATCCACCTGTGAATCTCGTGTGATCTACTTGCATCTTCAGTTCCCAGTGCCATGTCCACAGCAGAAGGGATAAGAAAGGGAAATTAAGTCAAGTACCTGGGACATGCCAGATCCTGGGCCACATACAACCCTCATCTCATGTAATCGTCACACAAGTCCTAGGAAATCAAATGCACACTGGTTTCCCTCGGAATCTTGACTTTTGGTAATTTCTGAAGGTGTATGACAAGAAAAAGGAGCATTTTTCTTTCTGTATCTGTTGCATGTTTTTAAAAGGATATGTAATTTACAAACAAGAAATTTGGGTCTTTATAGGTTAACTGAGTTGTTCCGGGCCATGGAGCTAATATCGCAGTGATGCTGTATGCCACGTCCAAGAGTGGCCTTTCTCTGCTATGGTGTCCTCTTTGCGTAAATATTTCTTTGTATCTCCAAATACAATAGAAAATACTCTTGCTTCTGGAGTCTTCCTTTGTGCCAATCTCTAACCTCTCCCCTGTGAAACACACTGAATTCTTAACTCCACATACCTTGTTTCTAGTGTGATTAATGGAACCTTTCCACTGGCCTGACTTCTCCTTTCCAAGGTCTCCCCATCCTCCCTCTCATCTAACACCTCATGAACTTCTCATCCAGCTTGATCGCTGCTTGCTACGCGAGTCCTTCTGGGACAGCTTCTGCTCTTTCCTATTTCCAATGTTTTCTACCACTGCCACTCAAAGCAACAAGCTTCTCAAAGGTGAGAACGTAACCCAATTTCCAAATCATTCAGCCATTTTTTACTTTGATCCTACTAATACCTCTGCAGTTAGCACAATCTACTTCTACTTGAAACGCCTCTTGCTATCGCCTGTCCCATCCCAGAGTTCTCTTGATTCTCTTCTCTGTCTCTAACTTCTCCCTGGAATCACCTTCTCTGCCAGTCACTCAGGGGAAGAGTTCTCCCAGATTTTTCCTGTAGTCTGGTTCTGCTCTCTAGAAACCTCCACGTCAGTACCCTGAAGAGCCACCTAGAAGTGGACTGCATATGTCTAACCCATAGCCAACTCTGCCCTGGAGATCACCAATCATATAATTGAAAGAAATCTTAGAAACTACTTAGTGGCTCCCTCATACCTATGCACAACTCCTCCCTACAAAGTTATGGCGAAATGCTCCATCAACTGTAAAGTGACATAAAAATCCCAAGTCTGTTTTAATCTAGTCCTGTCTAGCGAGTTGCTGGCTGAACATCTCCATAGGATTATTATTTAAGCATCTCCACTTTAAAAATATCGCAAGTAGAATTAATCATCTTTCTCCAAAATTATCTTTTTCCCCCCTCTAACATTCTTATTTCTGTTTACAGCACCACTTTTACTTTAGTTATGAGGTTAAGATCTTGGATCATATTAGACTTTCTTAAAAAAATTAATGTATTTTAGGTACACAGAAAGACCAAGTGGGAAAAACAAAGCATTCGCACACAGTTCCCCTCTGCACATTCCTCCTGCCGCACACCGTGGCCTTCTCACCAGTGAAATCACACATCAGCGTGGTATATTTGGTGCAGTCACTGAACCCCTATCAGTACCTCATTAGCCACCTAGTCCATCACTTACATTTTGATTCACCTCCGGTCATATATATTCTGTGATTTTTTTTTGACACATGTACAATAATGTGTATCTATCATTGTAGCACTTACAAAATAATTTCACACCTAAAATTCCTCTCCATGGCTTGACAGTTCACTATTGATGCTGAGTCATATTCCATTTTCTAGATGGACCACATTTTACCCACTCATCTATTGGAGGACATAACGTTTGCTTAAGTTATGGCAATTATGCATAAAGATACTATGAACACCTACATGTGAATCTTAGGTTTGAAATAATTCCTTTAGTATAAGCCTCACATCCAATAATAAAAATTTGTATAATGCTTAGAGTTTGCCTTATTTGGGATGGGTCTAATTTCCTATCAATAGAAAGCAGACCCAATCACTAAAAGGGTTATCTGAGGCTCTCCATAGATTGTACAGAGGTGAGAACAAAGGAACTTGGCCTTTTTAATTTCTCTCTGGCCCCTCTAAACCTCTGAGTCTTAGTGTTCTCTCTTAAGCCACCCTTTCATTTTCATTTCCACTGTTGTTTCATTTCCAGTGTCACAGAAAGAGCCTCATGATCATCTGCATGGACTCTCATGTGCTATGCCATCCCGATCCATTTCCGCTCTAACAATTCCTTCTCACTTCACCCCCCAGGGCTCCATTATACACTGAACAGGTAAGACCTCTACCTGCCTGTCTCTCTGAAGCCTTCAGGTTCTCTCTAGTGCCTAATAACTAAAGGCCAAATACCTTATCCTGGCACTTGGAGTCCTTATGGTTGGTAACCTCCCTCCCTGAGGTTCCTGTACATTTGCTATACTATAAACAGAGTACCACCCTAGATTCATCTGTCTTGCTCTAAGTCTTTGTGACACCAAGCCTTATGCTACTTGTCACCCTCACTGAGCAATTTCCTCAGATACCTTCTAAGCACAGATAGCAGCACAGTGCTCAGAAAGGTCTCCAGCTGTCCACAACTTGCCCCATGCCAAAAAGATTTGAAGAAATGAAAAATTCCACAAGTTGCTTTCCTAGCATTCTGCAGGTGTATTTATGAGTAAACTAAAACAAAAGGATGGCTGGACATTTAGCTCAGTGGTTCTGGTGCCTGCCTCACAAGGGCAAGGTCCTGAGTTCGATCCCAGTAACCACATACAACAATGCTGGGAGTGGTGACTCACGCCCACCAGCAATCAGTACCACATACAGCAGTGTCGGATGTGGTAGCTCCCAGCACTCGGGAGGCAGAGACAGGAGGATTGCTGAGTTCAAGGCCTGCCTGGGCTACATAGTAAACTCAGGGCCAGCCTGAACTACAAAGTGAGACTCCCAGCACTCAGGAGGCAGAGACAGGAGGATTGCTGAGTTCAAGGCCTGCCTGGGCTACATAGTAAACTCAGGGCCAGGCTGAACTACAAAGTGAGACCCTGTCTCAAAAAAAAAAAGGAGCGCTAAAATTGCCACTAAAATGATTTACCCCTTATTTTTTGATTTAAAGAACTTAGAAAGACAATAAATCCACAGAAATATTGTATCTTTGTTTTTCCAAAGAGTCCTCCCAGACACACAGTACTGGTAGGTTTGTTCTCCCTAATTTTAGAGTAACTGTGTTGTTTTCATAAAATGGAGTACAACTCTGCCATAAAGAATGACACGTTTCATCATTCATTTATGTGCAAGAGGACACAACTTGAGGACACACTAATAATAATATCACATTAAAAGAGATAAAGAAAAACACCTCAGGTCTGTCGGCTTCAAAGCTGCACTACCAAACCCTGCCTCCCAGCTGTTAAAGCACTTTGGGTTCACAAGAGTGGTGTCTGTTTTGAAGTGGGCGATACTGACCCAAAGAGTGCCCTTTAGTATTGAAGAAGGTAAAGACAGCAAGCATGGTGTGTAGGAATGCCAGTGATGGACATTACATTTAGATTAAAGGTTGAGGTTAAGAAGGCCCTAATAGATTGTGAAGGCACATTTGTAAATACTGTATCTTTTCTCTGGTATGAGAACCTGTAGAGGTAAATGAGTTCTAGAATGTATGGTAGATTTTGTAAGATAGGAAATATTCAAAGGGAATATTTTGTATTTTCCTATTTTGTAAAATAGGAAATATTCAAAGGGAATGTGGTAGGGGAACATAATGAGAGGAAAGAATAAATATGATTTGGAAAGAAAAAAAGAAATAGCATGTATATAAGGGGTAGGGGGTGGGAGGGCAGGGATGTGGGTAAAAATGAGAATTAACTTGTGTCATATACTGGTACAAATTCCCCAATGCTGAGTGTGATTGTGAGGTGTATATAAAATGTACCAATAAAGAATTCAATTAAAAAATTCTTTGAAAATAGCCTTCAAAGAAACAAATAAAAAAGGACTTTACCCAAGAATAGTATAAGAAATCCAATTCAGTGAATAAAATCAATTTGAGATTTCTCTAAACATAATTACTTGCTGTGTATAAACCACACTTTAACCTTGTTTGCAAAAAAGACACATACTCTTGAGTCTGTGAAAGTAATTAAATCAAAATCAGAATGAAAAGATCCAAACCAAAGAGAAAATATCTAATATTCATCAAGAAAATTATTTTAGGTATTTGTGGCTAACATTGTCATTTTAGTTTTATAAAATTGATCTAAAAAACTATATCCAGATAAGAAAACCAAATTTTAAAATATTCCTATCATGTTTTTGGAAAGTCTTAGACTAATAGACTATATTAGTTCCTGTTCTACGGTGAGTCTCATCAGCCCAACAATGTCTTTCATCTTAGGAAATTGTATGGTAAGAACATCCAGAACCACATACAGTATTTAAGGTGACTCCTTCCCTCATGGGGGATATCTTTTTCCTTTTGATGACAGAAATGAAAAATAAATTCTGGAAGAATCATTTGTTCTTTCCTGTTTCCCACCTCCCTCTGAACTTGACCTTGGAGTTGCATTTAAGAGCAAGGTCTCCGAGGGGTCCTTGCTGAGAACAGGTTTGTCCCAGGATCTATGGACAAGTACCTTGTGGGCACAGGTGGATGCAGTTATAAACCTTCCCAGAAGACTTGACCTCTGAGCTCTTGATTTTCTTTTTTGCCAGGGCAGCTGTCACTCTTGTGGGGATGGCAGTCACTTCCAGCCACCAGGGGCCCGCGGGCAGTCTGAGTTGCCATCAACATTCTTTGCGGTGATGGCTTTTCATCTTCAAAAGCACCACCCAGAACCAGCCACCGTCTCCCAGGCGAACAAACTTGCTATGCCTTTATTTCATAACTTATCCTAGTGTTTGGATCAGTGGCTTCCAAAGTATGAACGTGACTCAACAGTGCCATTTTACAGGTTAGAAATACGTGCTACACTCCGCTGTCATTACCATCCATCTCCCCCGTGCACTGCCAGCCCCTCTGGCCAGCACAGCATATGTTTAAGAACTAAACTGAGATTTAAATATCTGCCGTCTGGAAATGCGTACGAAAACCTTCCTACATTTCCAATGCTGCTAGGAGTAAATGTCTATTTTATGCATCTTTAATTCTAACCAGTTCAAGTGGTTTTTTGAACAACAGGTATTCAAGTGCCAGCTGGCACAGCAGGGTTTCTTGCTGGTCCTCTGATGAACCCTGGCCAGCTTACAGAGAAGACAGCTTTACAACAAACACCCGAGTTCATCATTTTATGGCAAGGCTCTGAAGTCGGCCTGCTGATGTGTCAAAGTTAGCCTGGCAAACTCCTCAAATCACCTGTAAAGTAGGATATAAACAGTCGGCACATCGGTGCCACCTGCTTGGTGACCGTATCACCAACCCTCAACTCCTTGACAGTGCTTCTCTCCAGTCTCAACTTCTCAGCCTACTCGTCCGCAAAACCTTCTCTTCTCAGCAGAATATCTTTTAGTTTGTTGGCTTTCCGTTTTGTTTTCCTAGTCAGTGATAAAAGTAAAAACAAAAATTCCTTAAAATCTTTCAGGCATACGTTTCGTAGGTTCGTCTAGTCACGCGAGGCTTGCTTGCTCTACTGCCGGGGGGACTCAGTCCTCCCTTCCCTCTGCGGCTCCCCAACAAGCGAGCGGTTCACTGGGTAATTTCCACGCAGGTGCAACGTAAAGCCCGACTCTGAGGTACGGCACAGGTGGTGTTACCAGCACAAGGGTACGCCAGGCTGGGGGGCAAAGGCGTCTGGGAACCCAGCCTGGTCTCTGCTCACATGCCAAGTGTCCGTGGAGCTCCTGGAATTTCCATAGTCACCCCAAAGCACCTTCTTACATGGCTTGGTTCTAGAAAACACTGTTCCTCCATTTGATGTGGTTTTAACTCTTTCTCCTACTGCAGAGGGGACCTCAAGCTCAAGGGCATCTTTACCCCTATCTTTCTAGACAAGAGAAGAGGGCAAAGCCTGGGGAAGATGGCTGGTCACACAAGCCCTGCCTCCTTGGCTCACTGTGCCGTGCACGCTCACGGAAGCACAGCACGTGTCCTTTCGTGAAGCTTTCATTTCCGAGACTCTTCAGGATCTAAGCGGCTTCCCTTGGTTATATTAGGGAGTGAGGGCCACGGAGGGCTGGGGGTGAGGTCAGCCTCCCAGAGCTCGCACACCGGCTGTGAATGTCAACACCGCTTCGGCTGCGTCATGGAAACTCAGAGGCAGACAGGAGTAAAACCGATGAAAAGGACTTGACTTCACAGTATCACAACAAGAAGAAAAGAGTCTGAGTCGAGAGCCAGACTTAATGCTGAAAACAGCCTGAGCAAGTAGAGATTTTATAGCCAAGAAAAAGACTGGGGGCCAGTGGACAGGAAATTAGTAAGAGAAAATACCAGGGCTAACAGGAGCTTCCGGGAGGGGGCAACTTTTCAGGATCCTTGTAAAACTGGGTAATACAGAAAAAGATGTGGAATTCCAAAAATCCAGAATATGGCAAAGAGAAGATTCTGTACCAGTTATGTTAAACAGAAAAAAAAGGCAAAACAAACACCAACACCAACACCAACAACAGAAGCAGCACCGTTGCGGCCTCTAGTTCGGCTGTGCACTCTAGCAAAGCCTCCCTGACTGCTCAGGAAAACCACTCAAGGCACCGGAAATCTAAGGGTTTGGAGGTGACAGAGGAACAGAGGTAAATCACTAACCCTGTCCTCCACTTGGCCGTTGGGAGCTTTTGTTCCTCTGGCTAACAACTGGAGTCTACGGGCAATTCTTGGGCTGCAGACTGGAACGCGAAACACACGGATTAAATCAGGAGGCCCCCAGATATAAGTTTCAGATAATGCTACTTCAAAGCCAGCTGTACTTTCCATTTCCACATGGTTTAATCATTCAGCCCACAAGCCGTCTTGGCAACATTAGCCCTTTAGGAACAAACGTGCCCCATCGTTACAGGTAGAGGAGCCCAACATGCGGACATGAAGCTCTTAGTGATGTTCCAGGCCAAATTCCCTCTGTGCCTGGAGCCCTGTATCAGTACTGACCTCAGGCATGCGAAGACCTGAAGGAAGTAAACTTCTGTGCCAATGTGCAAGACCGAAAGAAAGAAAAAAAACAAAAGCTGAGCTGAGCTGCACAGCTGGCTAACTCCCCCCGCAGCTGGGGAATGCAGGAGAATCTGTGTCTCACACAGTCTATTTCTGTCTCAGGATGATCCAGGGACAGCACCAACTAGAGGCCCAGAAAAAGTGTGCAGAGGTGGGTACCAAATAAATATGGAGAAAGGCTTCTTTGCACGCGTAACAAAGGCCCCTAGGGATTATCAACTGGTGTACAAGTGGGAACCACGGTGTAGGGTCCCATTGCTCTGAGGTTTTTTATGCAGACTGATGGGACAGTGGCTTCTTGGATGCCCCGGGTCCTTTAGCTTGGGATCCTCTGTCATGATTTTATTCCCACCACCTCATTATGAAAAGAACACACAGGCTTGGGTAGAGGGCTGCTGTGGGGTGGCACTCGAGGTGAAAAAGGCACAGTGTGGCAAAGCATCCTCAGACACATCACATGGCTGGCCTCCTGGCTGTGTACAGATGGGACATAAGGTGATCCCTGTGGAAACTTTTTCTTTGGGTGGCTGCCTCGGCCAGCCAGGGCTCACTTTTCAGCCAAAGGTAGAACGCTACTCAGTGACCGTGTCTGTTTAAAAGTTGTGATAGAAACAAAAACTCTGAGCATACAGTATCTTCTGTATTTCAGCACACGCTTTTCCTTCTGTATGTTCAAAGGGTGAATCAATAAAAGAGGATTTAAGAAAGTGGGTCGGCTAAAATATTAGAGAAAAGCCAATATCAAGTTGAGAAGGTTTTTATTGTATTTTTGAGATTCCTTTTCTGAAGCCCTTTTCATTATATATCATGTCAAAACCTTTTCTATATCACTTAAACAAAGAGTGACAAAATATTCTGGAAGAGTGTTACTGAAGATACATTTATTCTACTCAAAGGATTGTCAAGAGCATTTAATTGAACTCCTTCCCCCAACTACTTTCCACCTAAAATTTTCCCTATGACAATGAGCTGAATTCTACTCTTATACCTCCTTCTCCCATGATTGGTCCAACTGTGGAACTCGTAACACATTTTGCAATAATGACGGAGACAATGTGTGGGTGCCAACTGGCACCTCACTGACTCAATCAGTGCTGATTGTGCACTGGCCATGTATACCAGTGGTGGCCAATGGAAATGAGGGTCCTGGAGCAAAATTCCAAAAAATTTATGGAAACTCATGAAATTAACTTTAATATATGTTATTTCACTGTACAAACCCAAATTATCTTGACATATAATCAATTGGGGACATCACTGAGCTTTGGACATTCTCCTTCATACTAAGCATTCAAATCTAACTTGTGTTCGACACTGTCACAAAGTCCCATTCTCCACCACTTTTAAGTGCACACTGGTTTCAGAGAGCTAGTGGGTCCCCTGTCAGCACAGTCCTGGGTGAACAGAACTACAGCAAACCATGACTGTACCTCTCTGCCCCCCTTACTATTTCTCTGTCACACTGTTCTTACACTTCACCTATACATGCATCCACTCACTTAGCATGTATTACACCTCAGACGATGGTGCTATGGCAGCTTAATTAGCTTAAAGCCATCTGCTTACAAAATCCTAATAGATTCTAACGTATAATAAATATTCTCTGAATGATATGTAGATTTAATGCAAGTCTAATTAAAACACCAACACCATTCATCATTACAGAACTAGAAAGAAAGTCCTAAAAACATATATGGAACCACAAAAGACCCAATATAACCAAATTATTCCTGAGCAAGAAGAACAAAACAAGAAGCAATATAATCCTAGATTTCTAGTTACACTACAAAGCTACAGTAATAAAAGAAGCATGGTACTGGCATGGTAATGTTGACCCATAGAGTAGAACTGAGGATGCAGACACAACCCCATGCACCTTCATTCATTTAAGTGCCAAAAACATATGCTGGGGAAAAGACAGCTTTCTTAGCAAACAATGCTGGGAAGACTGGTTATCCACACGCAGAAGAACGACTCCAGACCCATTTCCATCACATCATGCTGTATTAAAATCAAATCAGAATGGAACAAAGACCTAGTTATAGATAGAAACAGAGACAAGGAATCTGCTGGAAGATAAAATAAGTAAAACTCAAAGACATAGGCAGAGACAAGGGCTTTCTGAACAAAGCCCCAATTGCACAAAAAAATACCAAGAAATGCATCTACATTAGTGTAGTGGTATTGTGGTGAGGACAGCTGCCTTCCAAGAAATGGGATTATATCAAAATCAAAAATCCTTCTGAAAAGCAAATGAAACAACCATCAGAGTGAAGAGAGAATCCTTAGAATGGGAAAAGAATTTGCCAGTACTTCTTGGGCCAAGCACTAGTATCTAGAATGTACAAAGGAAAAAGAGACAGAGAGAGGCGAAGGGGGAAGGAGAGAGAGAGGGTATAAAGAAAGAGGGAGGACATGAGGGAGGGAAGTAAGGAGGGAGGGAGAGAGGGAAAGAGAGAGAGAAGAGAGGGAAAGATAGAGAGAGAGAGAGAGAGAGAGAGAGAAATAAAGACCCAGTGAAAATGGGCAATTGAAATGAAAAGATACTTCTCAAAAGAAAAACAGAAAACAGGAGTGAACAAAAATTTTCTTGGTGTTAGACCTTCTTCCCTGGGCACACCAATTATATGACAAGAAAGGTAACTGCAAGATCCTGTTATAAACTGAAAAAGAAAACTGTGCATCTGGGGTAGGAATTAGTATGTCACACAGACAATGGCTTTTTCTGAAAATTTTATTTTTTAAATGAATCATACATTCTTATGGTTCCTATTACACACGCGCGCGCACACACACACACACACACAGAGTGATTCAATGGAAAGTGTCAGTCCTGCTCTTGCTCTTCGTCTAACAAGCCCCCATCACCTTTGTAACAGAGACTGGGCGGCTTAGGTTCTGAATCTGCTTCCTCCTCCTCTTGACACGCAGGCAACAGTTCCCACCTCCTCCTGTAATTAGATGTGGCCATGCCATCGAGTCCTTGGTTAGGGGCGAAGTGCCACCTGGCAGCAGGGCCTTGGAAGTCTTTCACATTACACACTCTCCCTTTTCCTAATGGCTGAATCAACCTTGACTCCTACCGCAGCCTCAGGGGCCATGCAATAGGGAAGCCGAGGCCTCTGTCAGCCTGGGCCCTGAGCGACTGACTGAAGCACAGAAATTCTCACTGTCCTTTGGATTCAATGGGCACTTTCTGGTTTATTTAACCCGTCTCTTATTCATGGATATTTGGATTAGATACTGATTTTCAGTCTTCCTTGGTCTAGTGTTCTTACAGACCATTCGAAAGTTAATGAGCTTAAGAGTCTTTTTCTCAACTCTGCTTGATCAAGATGTATATTTAGTGCAGAGTAAATCTGACAGGAACTTAAAACTAGAATAAAATCAATGATGGATTTTAGGCTTGAGACTACTCTGCTACTGGTGGAAACACGACTCAAGTGTCCCTATGCATACGGCATAGACAGTGCTGTGACAAGCTGGGGCCAAAATAGCCCCTCTGTGGAATGAATCATTTTACTGTGCAGAGCCCCAGACAACTGCTCCATTCAGATGTTACTAAAGTCATGTGGAAAAAAAAAGGCTGATGGGGTCACATCTGACATTCATTAAGAGGTAGTGGCTAGAATTAGCTGGAATCCTTGGTGACGGATCTTTGATATGCATGACCACAAAGGGTGCTAAGTCCTTCAGCCAGCTATTTTTTATGGGTCTTTTTGAAGGACTGCAGCCTGTCTCATAAACCATTTGCTTAGTTGTTTAACTAAAGTGCTTGCTTTTGCCAACAGCTTAATAGTTTAAAAAGAATAAAACCATGTTCCCCATTGGAAAATTTTGGAAGTTGGCCATAATCGTTATGGACGGTGCTCTTAGGAAATTCCAGCTGTAGGGCTCGTTAGACAAATGGAGTATGAATTTTACTGTCAGTAGAGAACTCCAAAAACAAAGTAGAAAAGAGGTATCTATGCAGTACCACCTTTGTTAATACCCTTAATATAAATTAAACACTGACTGAAATTGGCAATTTATTTTCAGGTAATAACTTAATTGTTTGAGATTATGAGTAGTGGTCATGATGTTGTGATTATGGTAAAAATGAAGTGCTTCATAGGTTAAAACTTTATAAAATCCCCAAAGGCAATCTTGACATTTTACTTTATTTCATGTTCTTCCACTAGTAAAAATATCATTTCAAATTTCAAGAAAAATCTTCAGTAAAGCTCATGTCCTAGAAGGCAACCAATTATTTATTGGACTTTCTTTGATACAATTAATTAATTTAGGAAAGATTCAGCAATCAACAACAAATCATAACATGTTTAGTCATCCAAACCAACATTATTTATTAAAATACACTATGGGCATCACTGATTGTTTTCTCAGTGCATAGGAAATACTGGATTCTAAAAATAGATGGCCTACATAATTTTTCACAGATATCCTAGCAGTCACCCAAGATCTGGAGAAGCTGACTACATAGAGCTTGGGAACACACCGATATTCCCTGAGATGAAAGGTCCTGTGGAAGGTATGGGACATATGGACTTCTGAGGAAAAAAGGGGAAACATTTTCCCTGGACTCTATGCTACTTACTTAGTCTGTCATTTCCTTAATAATTTATAGAAACAGATCCTATTGCCACACAATTCCAAGCAACCTGCAGATCCTCCCACTGAGATTGCTTATATTTTCTCAAGGACAACAGGGGAGGTTGCACAATACAAACCAGACATCTTCCTTCACAAAGTTAGCATCAGGCCGACCTGACTTATGGTCAGACAGCCTCCGTGCATCTCTCTGCCAATCCTTGTTTGACTTATGAAATATTTAAATCAAAACACTTTTTGTGCACTCGTGTGCTTAATAGTAAGGAATATGTTAAATTGCTAAAGTTTTAATGTAAAGCAACGGTGAAAATCATCCCCCTTATTATTATTGGTTTTATTGAACTTACATTGTATCACAAATTGGACCTCACGGTCTGTACTTTCTTGGGCAAGAGAAATTACTGGCTATGTTTAAGTAGACAACCAAAGACAATTCCTCTATAAGCTGTGTTACTGAATGTCAAACCCAGTCTTATTCTAATGTCATGAATTCTAAAAGAAAAGCCAACCAAAACCAAAAACTACCATGTCATACCTTATGGCTGCTATTAAAAAATAAACCAAAGCCAGAAAATAACAAGTGCTGGTGAGCATGTGAAGCTAAGGAGCCCTTGTACACTGTTGGTGGAAATGAAATTGGTATTGTCCTTATGGAAAACACTGTGCCATTTCCTTGAAACGTTAACTATAGAGTTAAATATGACTCAGTAGTTGTGCTCCTGGGTATGGACTCAAGAACTCAACGCACAGCTGGAAGAGACAGGTATGGTCTTGTATGGATTACAGTATTCTCCACAGTAGGCAAGA
>PVIC010010063.1:0-44218 GCA_004025085.1 Thryonomys swinderianus
CCCTCCCTCTCCCTCTCCCTCCCTCTCTCTCTCTCTCTCTCTAACATTCTTTACTATTTGCTGCACTCCTCCCTGGCCAACACCTCAGGAGTGGCAGAGTTCCTTAATATAAGTTTGAAAACCTCCCAGAGCAGCCCTCCTGCGGGGGAGCCCTTGAACGCGCGTCTCTCTGTGAGGAGGGAACGCTGACAGGCCGGTGTCCTCCCTGCACTGCGTGGCTCGCCCCGGGCCATCCTGGCCTCGCACTCGGGACCCGGGTCGCTGCGTTTCCCTGGAGGACAAGGTCAGCCCGCTGAGGACAGAGCCGCCGGCCGGGCAGACGCAGGCGACGAACTCCTGGAGCCCAAGCCTGAACCCAGCTCGGCTCGGGCCGTCTGCGCCGCGTCCTGGCTCAGAATCCACCGTTTCACAACCTGAAAGTGACCGGGAAGAAGCGACATGAGATTGTTTATTCTGCACTTCTGAGCAGTGTTTCAGTGAACACGGGATGCCTGTTTTTCTGCCTGTGGGCAGTTCCCTCAAGCGGAGAGAAATGTCTAACCCGGGCCGTTGCTGAGTCAGTGGTTGGGCTATTTTCAGTTGTGCTAGATCTTGGCCTATGTGTAAGGTTTTTATTTATTTCTTTGTTTGTGTTTTGAGACCGGGTCTCACTTTGTAGCCCAGGCGAGCTTTGAACTCTCAGCAGTCCTCCTGCCTCTGCCTCCCGAGTGCTGGGGTGAGTACAGGTGTGAGCCCCCACGCCCGGCTCTACAATGTTATTTTGACTCTGTCAAGAACACCGGGTTTTAAAGGAATGTTCTGGTAAGTTTTTCTGAAAAGACTCCTTGAGTCATGCTACTAATCTCCCTCGGAATGTGTTTGCTGCAAAGATTTGGAGTTTTGGAGAGGACGTTTTTGTTTTTTCTTTCTGCAAGCAGATCTGGTTTCTCAAGGCTCCATGGTGAGGCGGATGGCGGCCCAGAAGCGGGTCCGTGGTGGGAAGTCCACAGCTCAGGGCACTGACCCCGCTCCCCCAGCGCAGCTGGCTTCAGGCGGAGGTGCCTGACCTGTCGGAGCAGAGCTTTGAGAGTTTGCGAAGCAGAGAGCAGGGGAGCTTCGGAGCCTGATTTTTGGCAGCAAGAGGGGAGAGAGGACACACCGGAAGGGCCTGCCAGCCACAGCAGAAGGGCAGTTCTCAGTGGGTGAAATCTGAAACAGCCCACAAATGTAAGAAAAGATGCCCGGCCTCCCCAGAAACCAAAAAGAAAAAGAAATACGCACACTGCCGACAGTAGAGTATTATCTTCCACCTATCAGATTGGCACAAAGGAAAACACAATGGTACCCAGTGTTGAGAGGTTCGGGGCACGGGCACCCCGGCCTCCTCCTGGACGGAGAGTTGACTGTACAGTTGTCCAGCGGGAGCCATGGCCGCGGCCCCAAGGCTGCGCCTCCCGGTATCTCTAGGAAAGAACTGAGCATACGTACAATGAGGCATGGTGAGGATATGTATTAAGGAGCCTTGTTTCCAGTAATAAACCCACTGGTAAATGTCTAGACCTGAGGGGTTGTTAAATGTACTGTTGTATTTTAAAAATGTAACTGTTGCTAAACATGATGTTTTAGAATTATATTTGCTAGGAGGATAGCTACTCTTTGTATTTGAAAATTAGGTGGAAAACAAGGTTACAGAAAATTAAGTGAAAAAACGGTTACAGAACTGCTTGGATATATTGTGCCAGGTGCAGTGTTACACTACGTATTCAGGGTTATTTATGTAGCTCCCCATTGTGTTTGTGTAGAGTTATCTAAACTCTCTCCACACATTTGTGCATATATGTGTGTCTCTATATGGACAGTATCTGAATTGATTTAGAAAATATTTGGAAAGATGTAATTCTAATTTCCACCGTGACATACTCACTGATGGGGAATTTCATCCATTCATTTTGTAGTTCTCTGGATTTCTTGATTGTTTTTAAAATTTCGTAATGAACTGCCCCGGTCATGGTGATGACGGAGGCAAGGAGGATGCGGAGATCATTTCTTGGGCGCCTGCTGTGTCTCCGGGGTCGGCCTCCTTGGACAAGGGCATTCTTTGGCCAGTTCCTCGGGGTTGCCGGAGAGGTAGGTGTGAGCCATAAAAGAGGGAGACACTGACACCCTGTAATTCAGATCCCACCTTATCGGGTGGACATTGTGGCTCAGAGAGCTGGAGCAACTTGGCCAGGGGCACCCAACCAGGAGAACCTGGGTTCGAGCTCAGATCTGAAGCCCACGCCACCGTGCTGGAAGCGAGGCTGGCTGTGATTCCAGAAGGGGACGGAGGTGCAGCTGTGGGCGTCACCCTCGTGACACCTTCGTCACCGGGCACCTATCCGTCACCCATCGGTGCCTCTCATTAGCATTGAGGCTGATAATTGGTTTCGGTTGGGGCTTTGAAGAAGGAAGTGACAAAAACCCTTTGTGTTTCTGCAGAGATCCTTGAAGGTTGTACTGTTGGTGGAGCCGGTTGCTAGGAGACATTTCTCAAGAAAGGTTGTCAGGAAAATGAGCTCCTGCTCTGTCCACAGCCCCATGGTATTGTCCTCGGCAGAGTGACGTCCCGACACGTGTTCCCCCCAAGGTATTAACGGGAGATCCAATTCCCTCTCTAACCGGTTCTTCTGGGCCCCGGTTCAGGGCATATCTTGGGTGGAAAACAGTTCCGGTGCCAGGCAAAAGCCGAGGGAGAAGGGGCCTTTGAGATGACCTACTTGCACCGGTCACGACTGGAGAGCGGGGCTGGAGCTCAGGGACTCACGTCATGAGGAGTGACGTTAGGTCCGTCTCTCTCCTGGTGACACACGAACCCTTCCTGTGCCTCGCGAGGCCAGTCAGCCCGAACTCACGGTGTGAGCGCTGGATGCATTTTCCTTTGTTAATCCCACGTTTCAAAGGCTTTGGAGGGTCAAGGTATTGCTTTGTCTGATGGAAGCGAGCGGCTGGGATTTGTTGGGCACTTATGTGCCAAACCCTGGGTTATCTGCCTTAGAAGCTCCACACGCGGGTGCTGACATTTGGAATGAGCCTCTACTGCCTGTGCACATGTGTGTTTGGATGTGGAGGTGCCGAGGGCTGGATCCAGGCTCTCGTTCATGCTAAGCCAGCTCTCCCACCGAGCTGTGCCCTGGTCCTCATTTTTGTCTTGACCAAAGCCTCAGCATTCCGAGGAGCCAGGATTGTCGGTGTGCCTCACCACACTTGGCTCTTTTTTCCCTTTCCTTTAGTTAAGGATCAATTTCCTTGGTTCTCTTTGTGTGTCTCTGAAGTTGTGAATGTGTATTGGGTGTTTGTGTATGTGGTGTGTCGTGGCCACTGTGCCTTCCGCTGCCTTCCTCACAAGAGTGCTGAGTTTCATGGTAGCAGGCGGTGCCGGGATTCCTCCCAAGTTCTACGGCTGCCTCTGACCCTCTTAGGGAGGACTGGTTTAGTGTCCCCGTCCACGTCAAGCCCACAGCAGCGGCTCTTGGGTGAGTCTCGAGTAGCTGCCCTTGGCATGCGCACTCTGTAGCCCCTAGGCATGGGCTTGTGCATCCGGGGTGGCTCCACAGGACTCTAGGGACTTCTCATTTTGCACCCCCTTCCTGTCCAGTGTTCTGTCGCAGACTTCCTCTGCTTTCGTTGCCCCAAACTTGGCCTCTGTCTTGGGCTCACAGGAATGCCCTGCTCGGACTGGGCTCCACCGTCCTGTGCCACGCTTGGAAAACCCTTCCACGCTGAGAGCCCAGGGCTGAGGGTCCTACTGCTCGCTGCTCGGCTTCCACTGCCTGAGGACAGCTGTCCCTCTTTGTCAAGTGCCACGTGGCCTTTGGTGGCCGAGCTTGTGCGGCCCCAGGCCCTCGGTGCCGATGCTGGTGGAAGTGCCGCTTGGAGCGGGGTATCCTCTCTCTCCGCCCGGAATCTCGGGAAGCTCCCAGGGGCCATGGAAAGGGCTCACGGTCCCGTTTAACGGGGACATCAAGGTTCAGAGGAGCCCACAGATGGCACGGCGGAGAGCCAGGCTGGAGTGACTTCACAGTCCCTCCTTTGTCTTCAGGTTGCTCTTGTCCCAGCAGGGAAGCTGGAGTTCACGTTACTGAATTTCACTACCAGCATCGCAGAAACAAACAGTACTTTCTGAGCCAGCCAGTGTTTCCGGGCCCGTGTCCACCGCACGTCTGGCCCTGGTGCTGCCGCTGGGCCTCTTGCCTGGATGCCCATCACGCTTTACCTGGACGACCATGCAGTCACCTCCTGTGGATTTCTGTAGGGTTCTTTCAAGAAAATGCTTGCTGTCTCGCTGCCTGGCCCCCGCTGCACCAGGTCCCTTTGGTGGAGATGGCAGCGGCTCCGCAGGGTGCTGAGCTCAGGACCCCCCCAGGCCCGCTGCAGGCTGTGTGGGCACCGAGGGTGGGAAGAAGGAGCTAAGCCCAGACTGTCTGACCTGAAACACTTGGCTCCTCTCACATCGGTTAATTCTTGTGGAATGTTCTGGAAGCCACTGGACTGCAGAGTAAAGTTTAAGCTTACACTCTGCATCCAGTCTGCTACCTTTCAGGCTACTCTTTTGGTTTTATTTCGCAGGACATTTTGGGCACAAAGCCTGCCCCATACCGGCTCTCCCCTCCACCCTTTCCATTCTCTTACCCATAAGAAGGATACAACTCTGCAGTGGCCACGAGTGCCCGTGACGGGCAGCTGACCTCAGGATGGCTTAACCAGAGGAAGTGGAACCCCAGGAAGAGAGGACCCAGTCTTGCGGCCTTCACTTCAGAGCCAGACCCAGCCGCCCAGTGCTGCTCCTCCCTGTCTGGCGAGGCACCGGCTCTCTTCCCGTTCGCTGGGCTCCTGTGCTGAAAGAGCCCTTGACTGGCACAGCCGGCCGCCTTCCCGTCCACTCTGACCGCCTGGCCCCCAGTGTTGTCCTTTCTGCTCTGTGTCCAGGGCCTATGCAGCATGGCACCAAGCTTGCTCAGATGTCCCCACAATGTCAGGACCCTCTTCTCTGGGCTTGACAGGGTGTGTGTGGCACAGTGCCCACCGCAGCTGCAGCCTGGAGGGTAGCTGACTCCTGGGCAGGGACTAAGGAGCTGGATGGTGGTAGGCAGGAGTGGGGGTGGGGGGCAAATTCCTGCTCTTGCCGAGTGGGTGGGACTTGTCCTACCCCCGGAGATAAGGCGCCTAGAGCACTTGTCATGTGGAGCCTGGCACAGGCTAGGTGCCCAGTCAATGCTAGTAAGGAGTGTCATGGTTTTTTTTTTTTTTTTTGCTTTTTGAGACAGGGTCTCGCTTTGTAGTTCAGGCTGGCCCTGAGCTCACTATGGTGCCCAGGCAAGCCGCTGCGAACTCAGCAATCCTCCTGTCTCTGCCTCCCGAGTGCTGGGATTACAGACGTGAGCCACCACATCCGGCATTGTGGTATGCGGTGTTGATTGTCGGTGGGCGTGTCTCCACGCCCAGCATTGTATGTGGTTACCGGGGATGGAACTCAGGTCCTTGCGCTTGTGAGGCAGGCGCCGGAACCACTGAGCTAACCCTCCGGCAGTGTCGTGGTTTTTAATGTCGTTTTTTCTAAATTTTCCATAACGATCACGGATTATTCTGATCAAGAAGTACTTAGCGGGGAATCGGCAGAGCCTGCAGCTTTCCAAGCAGCCTGTCCCGGTGCTTGGGGCACGGCCGGGCGCCCAGGACGGCCGCAGGGTGCCCGCGCCGGGTCTCAGCCCGCCGGGCGGATCCGCCCCGGTTCACGGAGCTGGAACCAGGGCTCAGAGAGGCCGAGTCGCCGGCGCTGCGTCGCGCAGCTGGCGGAGCCGGGCCGACCTGCCGCTCCTGGGGAGCCGCCCGGGCCGCGCCCCCTGCCCGGTCCTCCCTCCTCGGCGGCGGCGGGGGACGCCCGGGCCTTGGAACCGACGAAAGGCGAGAAATCAGCAGCGAGGCCTGGCCCGGATCCCGTTCCGCGGCGAGATCACGTTTCCCCCGTTCCGGCGCCGGAGCAGGGCCGCGGGGCGGGCAGGCGGCCACTTCCCCGGTTACTCAAGGAGAAAATTACAGGTGCCCGAAATAGCCCGGGCTTCTTTTATTAATGAGCGGGCGGCGAGCGGCGGAGCGGGGCGGGTCGGCGGCCTGTGCGCCCGTCCTCCGGGAGGCCTGGGGCCCGGCGGGCGCGGGCGGGAGCGGGCGGGGCGGGGCGGGGCGGGGCGGGGCGGGCGCCGGCTCCTCCTGGCCGCGCGGGGACCTCCCGGAGCCGGGGCGAGGGCCGAGCTCCCGCCCGGGAACCTGCTCCGGCCCGCGGCGGCTCTGACGCCCGCGCCTCCTGCAGGGGCGGAGCTGCTCCCGCCCCGCCCCCTCGCTGGACCCGCCGGCCCGCGGTCGGAGACCGCCCCACTGCTCGGAGCACGGGCCCCGACGGGAGGGGGAGCCGTGCACGGGCTCGGACACAGCGTGGGGGTGAAGCCGGCCCCTCCCCTCGCGCAGGCCCAGCGCAGGCCCGGGCGTGGCAGGCGGCCGCGCTCTCTGCCGGCGGGAGGCTGAGGCAGAAGGCTGCTGTCCTCTGCCTGGCCGTCGCGGGGCTCGCTGCTGTGTTCAGTGCACGGAGCGGCGCCTGGCAGACATCCCATCGTTTCGTGCCCCGACAGACAGCTGCGGCCACTGCCTTGAAAGGAGGCTGATGTGCAGTGACCCGCGAGACGGCGGGGACCCCTCGCAGGGCCCGCATCCCGGCCCACACTCCCTCTCCGGGCTGTCTCCACAGACAGCCGAGCCACTCCTTTGGGGCTACCCCCATCCGAGCCACAGGCCTCACTGCTTCCCTTTGGTAGTGAGGAAACTGAGGCTCAGAGACACGAAGTACCTCTCCAGTCCGTGGCTGGACAGTGGCAAATCGGGACTGTGCAGCTTCCTCGGGGCCGTTTGTGAGGCACAGCCCGTCGGTGCAGAAGGCCCGACCCTGCGCCTGGGAGCTGTGTCTGGTGGGAGAGCCCATTTCTTGGGATAGATTCTTAACTAGGTTCCCTGGGTATGCTGAGGGGTAGGAGAAAAAAGACCTCAGGTTCCCATCTATACAATGGGCACAAAGTGTGGCTGGGATATGCTCAGTATATGTGCTGTTCGTAGCTTTATCTCTGCTATTCTTCCCAGAGGAGCTCTGGCCTCCTGAGGGCTGTCCTGCTGTCCACCTCTGTGGGTGGGCAGGATCGTGGCCTGTTGACATCTAGGAAATGCTTCTTAAGGCTGCCCTTGGCCCGGGGCACTCGTGTGCACAGAGGGCGACCTGTCCTAGCCTGGGTCAGCAGGCCTTTTCTTTTTGCCACAGTGGGAGTTGAACCCAGGCTCTTTGCATTGAGCTATCTCTTCAGGGCTTAATTTTTTTTGAGACAGGTTCTCGTGTCTCGCTTTGTAGTTCAGGCTGGCCCTGAGCTCACTATGTAGCCCAGGCAAGCTGCTGTGAACTCAGCAATCCTCCTGTCTCTGCCTCCCGAGTGCTGGGATTACAGGTGTGAGCCACCACGCCCGGCACTGTGGTATGTGGTATTCATGGCTGGTGGGCATGAGTCACCACACCCAGCATTGTATGTGGTTACCGGGATCAAACTCAGGGCCTTGCGCTTGCGAGGCAGGCGCCAGAACCACTGAGCTAAATCTCTGGTCCTCCAGGGCTTAATTTTTAATTTTAAGATAAATTTTGCTTAAGTCTTGCTGAATTGCCAGGGCTGGGCTCCAACGTGCCATTGTCCTGCCTCAGCCTCCCAGAAAGGCTGGGATTACAGTCCCGGGTTGGGAGTCAGCAGAATTTTGCCTGTGGACCTTGAGCTCCGGCAGAGATGCGGCTGGTGCGGTTTCAGTGGGATTAGCCAGACCGGCGTGGCGTGCGGTGGCTGTTTACAGGCAGGTTCTGCCGGAACAGCTCGGGGAGCCCCCTCAAGGCGGAGGACACTGGGGACACGCTGTGTGGGGCCTGCTTCCTGGGCTCCGGAACCCCACCCCCTGCATGGGCAGTGCCGCCTGGACAGGTGGGTGGCTCTGAGCGGGCACCCTGGGCACCTGGTGTGTGACCTAAGGTCTCTGGTCCACTGCAGTGTGTAGTGCTGACTTGTTGTGCGGTCCCCGGGTGGGGGCCAGGGCCTACGAATGGGGAAGTCGGTGGTCGTCAGCGTTTCCGGAAGGCGGCAGAGCAGGGCCCAGCGCTCCAGCGGCTCAGCCGCCCGCAGGGGAATGAAAGACGGGAGGGACCTCTGGCCCGGGGACCCCGCGCGCGCGCGCACTGCTGGGCTCCCCGCAGGGACAGGGTCGAGGCAGCGCACCGCACCGGGGTCCACCTACTGGGGCGAGGGGAAGGACGACCCGAGCGTCCTGAGCTGCGGGCTGGTCCTGTGGCCGTCCCGCCCGTCAGCGGGACCCTGCGCTCCCAGTGCGTGTGGCGCGTGGGAGGCCGCCCGGGCGTGGCGAGGGGCCCGTCCGGGTCTCACACAGGAGGAGGAAAGTCCTGAGGGAGTCACAGCTCATGCTTTCTGACTTTTCCTGCAATACAAGTGCATTTTTTAAAATCCTAGTAAAAGGAATAAATATTTTAAATGTCAGGAGCAAAGTTCACTTTTTAAAAATGAGATAATGTGGGAGAAGTAATAGAAAAGAGGAGGATCAAGCCCAGACCCTGTCCCCTCCCTCCTGCCCGCCGTGTGCGGTGTGGGGGCGCTTGTTTCCACCGCAGCCCGGGGAGTCTTCGGGGTAACCGCCCGCCCGTGTGTTCCTCAGCAGCCGCCGGAGGCCGCGAACGGTCCCCCTCCCCCGGGGCTGCGGCTGCCCTCTCGGCAAGTCTTGCCGATGCCTAGCAGCTGTGTGTCGCCCGCCAGACCCCGCAGCTCCAGCTCCACTCGCTGACTCTCGTTTGCCCAAATGGCACTGTTCCGAGCTCAGGCCATGTGGCAAGCTCAGCGCTCCATGGATTCTATTAACCCACTTTGCAGATGATGAGACCGAGGCCAAGAGGGTCTGCGAGGTAGCCCAGGTCCCAAAGCAAGCACTGGGAGCACAGCTGTGCCCAGCCTTGTGGCCCAGGGTCCTCGTGCTGCACCAGAACTGATCGGGCAGCTGGCCTCGTGCCTGCTCCCCGCACCCCTCTCTCCCGGCTACCCAGCTTCTGCCCCCTGCTGCCCACTGCACCGAGCACAGCGCCCAAGACAACACGTTTGTGCAAGTGAGTCCCTCAGCCGGTGCGATGTCACTCTGCCCGGCCGACCCTCAGGACGCTGCTTCGAAGGGCGCTCCTCTAGGGAGCCTCCCTGGGACCCTTTTCTCTAGGGCCGGCTATACTGGGCCGCCCCTTCCGGGGCATGGGAGTGAATTTGAGGAGCTCAGCTTCTGGGTGCTGGCGGGTGTGTGCCCTGGGCCTGGAGCCTGGGGGGGGGCAGGAAGCTGGGGCTCTGGAGGCCTGGCCGGTGTGTGCAAGTCCCTGCTGCCTGCCGGAGGCTGCCTGCCGGCTCTGGACCCTACGAGGACAGAGAGGCAGGGCTGGGCGTGGGAGCCGCCCGGGCCCTCTGCTCCGCAGCATCCACTGAGTGACAGCCTGGAAATGCTGCCGCTGGAATTTTCCACCGTCTGCCCGGCTCCGTGCGCAGGAGAGAGAGCCTGCAGCGTTCAAAACCCGGCAGGCCGAGCGGGAGGGGACACACTGGACGAGAGGGAGCTGCCGGCAGCGAGCGCTTGGCTGGGGAGGGTTTCGGGGCTGCAGCTCCTGGCCAGTCTGGACTGCGGCACAGGGTTCAGTTTTGTCTTCTGCATCGAAGTTCACCAGTGCTTAGCTCTGTTCTCATTTATTATGCATTGCATGTCCTGGTTTAGTTTTGGCATCAAAGTTATTTATTATCCTAGAATGAAATAGGAAACGATCCCTCATTTTCTCTCGTCTAAAACACTGCACATAAAACCAAACTGATGAATTCTCTTCAAATTTAATAGATCCCACCCATAAAACTGGTGGTTTCTTCGTAGGAAGATTATCTCATGATTCAATTTCTTTGAATGGTATTAACTATTCAGGTTTTAAAAATCTCTCCTTAGTCCATTTTGTTCGACAGTATTTTCTAGATGAATCTAGAAAGTTCGAATTTGTGCAGGCTTAAGGACAGCCATGTCATTCTCTGCCCTTTGTAAAACAACCCACTTTTGACCAGGTTGATCTGCATGATTATATTTATTTTCTACTACTTTAGTTTCTACATTTTTTATTTTCTTATTCCAGCTACATTCTTTGGATTTGACCTGTTTTTTTTTTTTAAACCAATTTCTTAATTTTTTTTTTTTTTGCTTTTTGAGACAGGGTCTCGCTTTGTAGTTCAGGCCGACCCTGAGCTCACTATGGTGCCCAGGCAAGCCGCCACGAACTCAGCAATCCTCCTGTCTCTGCCTCCCGAGTGCTGGGATTACAGGTGTGAGCCACCACACCCAGCATTGTGGTATGAGGTGTTGATTGTTGGTGGGCGTGAGTCTCCACGCCCAGCATTATATGTGGTTACCGGGGATACGAACTCAGGACCTTGCGATTGCGAGGCAGGCGCCAGAACCACTGAACTAACCCTCCAGCCCCCAATTTCTTAATTTTGACATTTAGCTCATTGTATCTCAGTCTTCTTTTCTATTTGCACTTACGGCTATACACTTCTCTTCAGACACTGTTCACCAAGTCTCACAAGTTTAGTATATGATATTTTCATTATCATTTGGTCTAAAGCTTTTCTTTGGTCAATTTAGAAGTGTTTTACATTTTCCAAACACATTTTATTTAAAAAAATTTTTTTTTGAGACAGGGTCTCGCTTTGTAGTTCAGGCTGGCCCTCAGCTCTCTATATAGCCCAGGCAAGCCTTGAACTCAGCAATCCTCCTGTCTCTGCCTCCCGAGTGCTGGGATGACAGGCATGAGCCACCACGCCCGGCTCCAAACACATTTTAGTTGTTCTGGTTTCTACCCTGTGTGTTTGTTACTGTCCTTTGTGTTGTAAACACACACTGAGTGTGCATTATACTATTTTATAACCTCTATTGTGGTCGAAGTTTGTAGATACTCCGTGAGTGCTTGAAAAATATTCACAGGTTTCTAAATACGTCTTTTAAATCAAGGTTGTGATTTTTTAAAAACTGGAAAAAAATCCGTCTAACGAAGTAGTAGTGTATATTCTTCAGGTTCTCCAGATTGCTAAACTGACCACTCTAAAATGCTGGTGACGGAGTAGGGCAGCCGGACGTGTCCACACTGCCAGTGACAGTGTAACCTGCAACCACCAGTTGGCACAGCCTTGTAAAGGTCAGGTGTACTGACCTTGCGTCTCTAGACTCACACCCACTCGACGTGGGTACACAGAGACCGGACAAGACAGTGTACCCCACAGTTTGGGGTAGCTAACGTGCAAAGGGCGCCTGAAATGTCCACAGCAGGGTGGTGGGCAGGTACCCTGTAGCACGTTTAGACAGTGGGGTATTTGGAGACACATCTTTTAGATACACGGAGTGACATGGTGAGTCTCTGGAATATAATACTACGTGGAAAAAAAAAAAGAAGCGAAGCACAGATGACGCTCACTGATCTCTCATGTGGAGTTGGGACTGGAAAAACTCTGGACTCAGAGATCTGACTGTCATGAGGGGACGGTGGTGACCCCGGAGGTGAGGAGGGGGGACCAGGACCTTCCAGGTGGCCGGGTTTGTGTCCATGCCTCATTGTACCTTAGGTATGTCTCTGTTCTCCAGATAGTCTTTTGTAGCTGCTTACCAATTAAATAAAATAATTAAAAGTTTAGCAGTTGTAAAAGTTTCAGGTTTTATCCACCCCCAGATCGGGACATTTTTGGGGACATGAGTTCCCTGCGTCCTCTTCCTCTGAAAAAGCCTTTGTCTGTTTTCACAAAAGGACCCAGTGGGGATTTTGGAAGAAGGAAGACAATTCACCTTGATGCGACCTCACTCGGCCTCTGGGCGAAGGCCGGGCTGGGGTTCTGGGGGCACCACTAAGCCCTGAAACCCTGTGGCTTAGTGGCCCAGGCCTGGCAGGGTCACACTGACATCAGGGGCCAAGGTGGGCAAAGTCACGTCTCCCCCTGGACGCTTCACTGCTGGAGCTGGAGCTGGTCTGGAGAAGGCCGGGGGTCGGAGGGGCCGCCCCAGCGGGAAGCCTTCAGGGATGAGAAAACTTCACTCTTCCTCCTGCCCAAGGCCGCTCTGCCCAGCTCCAGATGCTCCTTTAGCCCCACCCCCCCGGGTTTGCCAGGGAAGAAATTTCAACTATCACTGTTTCAGGGCTTTAGCTGGAGGCTGAGGGGAACGTGGAACAGATGGAGCTGCCGGCCCTGGCCCGGAGGGAGGTGGCTGTTCACACCGGACAGGTGCTCTGCTCCTGCGTCTCACCCAGTCGTTAGTCCTTTCTGAGCAGCTATCCATTTTGCAGGGTCTTGGCAATAACGAAGTGACCCCCTCTAATCCCGGCACTTTTGCCGTAGGGTCACAAGTTCAAGTCCTACCTGGGACACTTACTGAGACCCTAGCTCAAAATAAAAACGGAAAAGGGCTGGGGCTGTGTAGCTCAGTGGTAGAGTGACTGAGTTTGGGTCCCAGGACCACACACACACAGGCACACAGGCATACACATGTACGCATACACGTGCACACGTGTGCATGCACGTGTGTGTGCGCGCGCACACACACACACACACACACACACACACACACACACACACACGGTCCATGCCCTCAACCTAATCTCTGGATTCCAGATGACATGGCCAGAAAGATGCCTGTCTTCTTTCAAAAGGTCTCGGCAGTTTGTCAGTTTTTCACACCAATAACACCAAAGTTCTATTTTTAGTTCCACCTTATAAATAGGGAAACTGAGGCTCAGGCAAGTGAGTTCTGGCGCAGCTGGGCCAGACACTGCCCTGGGGCGTGGGAGGAGGTGCCCTGGGAACCCGCACTCAGAGAAGGGGAGACACGTGTGTTTAAGGCCAGGAGCCAGGGACAGCGGCCGCCCCAGGTCTGTTCTAGGCTCGGAGAGATCAGACCCAGGCTCTGTGCTGAACCCCAGCCAGGTTTCCAGGCAAATCTGGGCCGGGCGCTGGGGGAGGGGCCGCGGCGGAGCTGACTGAAGTTCCAGGGGGCGGGGGCGCCTGGAACTCGCACATGCAGGGCCCAAACAGACGCCCTGGGCTCCTGCTTTCTTCATAGCTTGCTCCACACAGGAGGTAGACGCCAGGCCCAGGGCGGCCCTATCTGCTCGCTGACCTCAGCAGCCAGGACCCGAGGGGCTCTGGGCGCCAGGCCCGGTCTTCCCGCAGCTCATTCTGCAGGCACAGAAGTGGCGCTCACGGTCATTCCTGAGCCGGGTGCCTCAAACAGGCCTTTCCGGGGCCTAACAGCTCCTACCTTCCAGAACCCCGCCTCTGCCAGGAAGGAAAACAGGCAGCTGGGAGAGAGAGGGAAGCAGGTGGCCGCTGGCTGGCCTGGGGAGCAGGACTTGGCCTCTTGCCTGGCTGGGCAGCTCTCAGCCCTCAGGGCCAGAGGGCACAGGCTTCCCAGGGGCCTGGGTGCAGGGTGGTGTCCACGGAGGGGCTGCTGTGGCCACTCTGCGGGTCCACCGAGGGCAGACCGCCCTGGGAGCAGCACCCTCCGTTCGGCGGGGCGGCAGGGGGGTCTGGGCACAGGCCAGGAAAGTATCCGGAGGCCGGATTCTAGGCCTTACGCCAAGTTCTCAAAGTGCCCTGGCAGCCAGCGGCCTCCTTACCTGCCCGCCTCCTTCTCCTCGCTGCCAGCATGGGCAGAGATTAAGACGGCAGCTACCTGGGGCTTGGCTTGTAGCTCTGCCCCTCACAGCCTGTCGGGGAGGCGACCTTATCTCACCCGATCTCTTCATTCCTGTGTGCGTGCACATGTGTGTGTGCACACACGTGTGTGAACACCATCCGTCACCTGCACAGGGCTGAGAGCGGGGAGGTGCGGCGTCCTACTAAAGCAGAACCGGGTCACATCACTTGTTTGTAACCCTGCACCTGACCTCGAGGGGCTGACGGCGCCCTGCGTGGCGTCCACGGAGGGGCTGCTGTGGCCACTCTGCAGGTCCACCGAGGGCAGACCGCCCAGGGGCGGGCCCCAGACAGCAGGCTCACTGGGCACAACACCCTGGCCCACAGGAGGGTGGAGGCGGCACCGCCACACCCCGGGGGAAGCAGACAGAGCGCTTTTCCCACGGCAGAGGCAGTCGGAGCAAGGTCTGCCCTGGCCCATGAGGGGGACGCTCAAGCCTTGCCTCCCCCAGGACCTCCTTCGGACTCCCCCCTCCCCGGCCGGAAGTTCCGAGCCCTTCCCTCCACCCCGTGCTCCCCCCAAAGGCCTGTCTCATCCTTGACCTTTTTTTTTTTTGAGACAGGGTCTCGCTTTGTAGTTCAGGCTGGCTCTGAGTTCACTATGTAGCCCAGGCAAGCCTCGAACTCAGCAATCCTTCTGCCTCTGCCTCCCAAGGGCTGGAATGACAGGCACGAGCCACCATGCCAGGCACTGTGGTATGTGGTGCTGATTGCTGGTTGATTGTTGGTGGGTGTGAGTCACCACGCCCAGCATTGTATGTGGTTACCGGGATCGAACTCAGGACCTTGCACTTGCGAGGCAGGCACCGGAACCACTGAGCTAAATCTCTGGCCCCCTTGACCTTTCTTTTTGCCTCTGGCTCAGTCACCCAGCCGAGGGAAGCCGTCTCAGCCCCTTACTGAGCAGCCTCTCAGTTCCCTGTTTATTATGTTTCCATAGCACTTAGGGGGCGAAATGGTATTATTTCTGCGTTTCTCTTCTGCCCAGAATGGCAGCTCCACAAAGACTGGGGCCTGGTGGCCTTGGCGCCTCGGTTTACCCGCTGGGTCTAGAGCAGAGAGGCTGGCGCGCCGCAGCGGCTCCATGGGTGCTGGTGGAACCAGAGCGGTGAAATGGTTGAACGCAGCAGTCTAAGTGCGTTGCAGTTAAGAGTGAGTCATCAGCTCGTTGTAACGCGACCCGGGGTCCCCCGCTCGCCCACTCGGTCGTCTGGCTGCTGTGTTCCCCACCTGCGACCCTGCGGCCTTTCTTCCTGTTGCAATCCTAGTTTGGGCCCCGCCGCAGGGTACAGATCCGCCCCGAAGCCCAGACTTCCCATAATCACCGCCGGCGAGGCCCTTGAGGGGTAGGTGGGGAGGGGGGTGGCACCCCTCGGCAACCGCCGGTCCGTGGCGCCCCGCACCGCGTGGGGAGCAGGGCTGAGCATGACCGGGTTCCGAGCTGGCTGCGGGGCGCAGGGCGGGGCGGCCGGGCCGGGCACGTTTCAGCCTCTTGCTCCCCACCTGCGGGGTGGCGGCCGCGGCTCTGCGCCTTCTCGGAGGGAGGCCCCGTCCCGGCCGCTCCTTCCCCGTGTCCCCGGGCGGAGCCGGGCTGGGAGGCTGGCCTGGAGGCCGGGGCGGCTTCCTAGGGACCTGGGGAGCGGGACTGGGCTGGGGGCGCAGAGGGCAGGAGAGAGTAGTGAAGTACTCCAGTACCCCGGGGTCTGGAGCGCGGCCCGCCACAGCAGGACAGGGTAAATCCTCTGTCCCCCGAGGCCGGACAGCCAGGTGTGCGGGCTCGGCACACAGAGGTCGCACCGCCCTCTCCTGGTAGCTCGGGCTGCCACCTGGTGGTGAGTAGCGGGATTACAGAGCCGGTAGCTCCGAGCGCCGGGTCCTCGCTGCTGCCGGCGGGTGGGCGCCCCCTACCGGGCATCCGGGAGGTGGACGCAGGCTTTACTTGCGGACGCCGTGATTAGCCTGGCGGATTTCTGCTAGAAATCCTCCCCAAATCTAACACTTTGCCATCCGAGTGTTCCTGGGATGTCTGCGCTGCCTCTTTCCCATCTAGAATCTCCCGGACTGTACAGCACCCCTCGATGGCCACGCTGCTTCCGTCCTCTTCACCAGCCAGAGCCAGAGTTCACACAACATTCGGATTCTGTCCGCCTGCCCAGACCACGTCCAGCCCCTGCGCCCAGCGCAGGTCCCCCAGGCGCCCGCCCTGTCGCTCAGTCCTGACACCAGGCCTCTCCTCTCTAGGCCTCTTGTCCGTCCAGACACACCAGCTCTCGCACAAACCTGTGGCCACCTTCCGGGAACCCCCCCACTCTGGGCCTGCATCGCCAGCCACGGCCGCCCTGGCCCCTGGTCTGGGCCTGGTTGGGGCAGCGGTGGCGGTGCCTGCACCTGCCCAGACTCCTGCAGGAGCGGGGCTGCCTGCTGACACAGCAGCCTGGCACTCAGCGCCCCGCGGTCAGGGTCTTGGACTCCTGCTGGCCGGCGCCTGTCCTGGGCCGGCGGGGCCCGTGGTGACACACGAGCAGGGGTGCGGCCTTGTTGGCACTTACCCAGGAGTGCCATCTCCTTGGTAGCTGGTGGTACCGCGATGCCACTGGGTGGTTTCCGTGAAGCCCAGCCCGTTCTGAGGGGTGAGAGGGAGAGGGCGGCCTGCCCAGTACCCGCTGGCCCTTGTGGCCATGTCCACCTGGTGCCGTGGACGGGGCAGCAGGCAGCGCCCTCCTCGTGGAGAACCGCCCCTGTGACAGCAGAGTCCCACGGACGACCCTCTTCTCTCAGCCTGGCTCGGCCCATCTCCTGGCCTCGCCCAGGGAGCCCGGACGCCGCCTCTGGGTGGGGTTTCCCACGCAGGTGATGTACCTGGGCCACCCGTAAGGAGGGGCAGCACAGGGAACGTGTCGTCGCTACTTTTCTTGCTGCTGAGACAAATTACCCGACAGTTCAATGCCCGGAAGGTAAAGGAGAGCAGGTTTATTTCAACTCCAGAAGCTGCGGACATCCTCGGCAGAGGCTGTCGCAGGGCAGATGGCAGGGGGCACTGCAGGGCACAGCCATCCACCCACGGTGGGCACCCTTGGGCCTAGCCAGGACTACGCCAAGCCAGGCAGCGACTAATCACACGCCTCGCCGAGTGTCACACACTCCAGATCCGGTCACCTCCGAAAAGCCCCGTCTAGGACCACGCGAGCCTTTGGGGGGACACCTGACACGCGCCATCACGGCAGGGGGCAGCCGAGCCCACGGCAGGGCCGCAGCGCTGGCCGGGCCTGCGGTCTCCCGTCCCCAGGTCAGGTCAGTCCCGGCGGAGGGCAGCGGAGGGACCTGAGCTCCAGGCCCTTCTCTGCTCACAGAGTGCAGTCCTGGGGCAGCTGGCCCTCGGCAGCGAACGTGCCGGGCACAGGGACGCGGCGGTCCCCTGCCACTCTGCCGGCTCCCTGCCCCCACCCCGCCCACATGGCCCTGGCTCCCGGAGCCTGGCGCCCCACGCCACCCACCCGCGTCCATCACGGTATCTGTCGTGTTTGTTGCCAAGAAGCGTTTCCAGCGCACGAAGGTGCTGAGGGCCACAGCGGAAACCCGCTGCTGCTTTCTCTCTGGGGCAGGTTTCCAACCAGATGTTTTCCGAGGCAGGAAACAGCGGGATGTGGGATGTGCGCTGAGCGCTCCGGGGAGGCCTGCGGCCCACCGGCGGGCTCGGAGCTGCCGCCACGGCCGGCTGCTGGTCTGGACCTCGCCCAGGGGCAGCCGGGTCCCAGCCCCCGGCCCCCGTGGGGGTCCGCACACGCCAGCTTCCTCTCTCCCTCCCTCCTGGGCGCACCGGAAGTCCTGGGGGCCGGGCTCCTTCCGGACGCCCGAGCGCCTAGCGTGCTCCGCGGGGACCGGCGCTCTGCTCCCGACACTTCCTGGGCCTCCAGAGCCCGGACCTGGTCCCCTTGGGGTCTCGGCCCTGGATCCCGGCGGCCGCGGTGGCCTCCCTGCTGGGGCCTCACTGCGCAGCCCTAGACGCCCCTTCCGTAGGGGCCACACAAGAGGGGCCCCGAATTCACATCAGCGCAGCACAGCGGCCTCAAGAGGCTGTCACGGGGCTGAGACTTGGCGGATAAACGCCCCATCAGGCAGCCCTGAGGTCCCCTGTCGCGTGGGTTCCCAGGCCGCGGTCGCCGGGGACCGAGGCAGCGTCCTGTGCGGGTCACCTCCGCCCCGGAACCTGAGCCCTGCTGCCGGCCAGGGCACCCACGTGGGCCCCAGACCTGCTCCTCCGCGCGTCCCGGCGCCCGGCTCGCTCCGAGAAGGTTGTGACGCGTCTCGCGTCCTCTTTTCCGCGACGCCTCAGACGGTGCCACGGAGCTCCAATCCAGAGGCCCTGGTGCGCCCCAAGCTGCTACCCCCGCCGGCCAGACCCGCAGCCCGCCCGGCCGGCCTGAGCCAGTTCAGTCTGGGGAGAAAGGAGGGAACTCCCAGGCAGGGAGGCTCGTCCCAAATCAGCAAAAATAGACTTTAATTCTGCTGCAGTGTGAGCAGGCTGCCCCTCCCGAGGGCGTCAGGCAGCCCTGCGGGGGCGCGCCTGTCCTCCACAGCCGGCGGGATCCAGAAGGGCGGGCGGGGGGGTCGCCCCATCAGGAGCTTTGTTCCCACGCGGGGAGCGGTCACGGCGACCAGACCGTCCGCTCCGGTCCCCAGCGCAGGCCGGAGCCTCTCCGGACGGAGCCCAGCCCCTAGAACACCTTCCGGGGCACGCAGCCCTCCAGCTCCAGCAGCTCCGGCCAGCCCTCGTACTTGTTGGTCTCGGGGTTGTTCTTGAGGTACTGCAGGGGGTCGGGGAAGGCAGGCGGTGGAGGGGCGCTCGGGGCCAACGCTCAGACGCCTCACGGCAGTCCCGCCTCGCGGGCAGGGAAGGGGGCGCCGAGGGCTGCGACCTGACCGAGGGCTCAGAAGCGGGGTCCGGCTGGCGCGTGGTGGGCACCAGGGCAAGGAAGTGCTTCGAGAGCGCCGGCCCCTCCCCGGCCTCCCTCAGCCCCTCGGAGACAACGGACGACACCAGTGACAGCGCGCGTGGGCCGGGCCTTGCGGTGCGGGCCTGAACCCCAGCACTGCGGACTGCGGAGGCCGGAGGATCACATCTGAGCCCAGCTTGGGCAGCTTAGCGGCTGACTGAGACCCTGGCTCGAAATAATGCATAAAACAAGGGCTGTGCATGGAGCTCACCGAGAAGGCTTGGGTTAATTTTGGTACGGGAGAAAAATAATCACTAAATGGAAGATCTAGCAGTTCCCGAGCCCCTGCGGTGTGCGGGCCGCTGGTGAACACGGCCTGCTATGCTCGCTGGCACAGCAGTCTGGGCAGTGCACACGGGGAGCACCCCTTGTGCAGGTGGGGAAATAGAGGCACCGACCTGTGGACACCCTGCTGGGAAGTGGTAGAGCCATTAACAAGCACTGCTGGTCCATAGAGAAAGAAAATAAAGTGAGTTAAAGGCTGTATTTAACATTCTCAGGCTTAGTTTACGGAAGGAAATATGTAAGTGACAAAATCCCCCATTGAAATAATTACAATTAGTTAGCAAGAAAAAGGGGAGTTGGTGACACTTTCTCTGGCCCCGGTTCCCCCTGTGTGGAAGAAGGACATGCAGGAGGCCGGGGCCATGGGTTGGGCTGTGGGCCGTGGGCCGTGGGCCAGGGCCGTGGCCGTGGGCCGTGGGCCGGGGGCCATGGTGAGCTGACCCTAAGCGGCAGGTAGAAGGTGGTATAGATTCTTCTTTCCGACTCTCTCTCTGACCACTTTTTTACCCCGATCCATATGGGCGATCGAACTCGGGGCCTCTATGCTAAGCTACACCCTCAGCCCTTTATTAGATTGAGACAGGGCCAGGTTGACGAGACCCAAACCTGTGATCCTCCTGCCTCAGCCTCCAGAGTGTCGGGATTGTAGGTGCCACACACCTGGCACTTTTCAGGGTCTGGACTTTTCTCTTCAGGGAGGAGCAGCCCTGGCCCAGGTGGTGTAGCCTCAGCCTTTTCCCGGCTCCTTCCCTGATGCCACGCAGACCTGCGGGGCCTCACCCAGGACCCTGAGCCTCTCCTCCGGGACGGTGCCCTGTGAGTGGGTCCTTATTTCTGTTACCCGGATGTGCCCACTTGCAAACACACACATAAGCCCGGCCGAAGAAAACAGTCCCATCCCGAGTGGTCTGTCCTGGGTTCAGCTCGGTCCCTGGCCTGGCATGGTTCCTCCCTCCTCCCTTTGCTGTGCCCAGCCTGGAGGCCCCGGGCCCAGTGGGAGGAAGGGGCAGCCCTGCAGCAGAGGGCGAAGCGTCGCCTCCCCGTGCAGCTCCCGGCTGAGATGATGCCCTGAAGCTGGGGCCAGGCTGGGTGATGCCCGCGCCCTGGTGTCCACGGGGACCCTTCTGTGGGAATGCCAGGGTGTGCCTCCTGGGGCTCGCACAGGGCGGAGGCTCCAGGCCCTCATCCCTCGGTGGGCGGCCGGGACCCACCTGTTCAAAAGGGCTCTTGCTCTTCAGGTCCTTGGCGCCCAGGAAAACCCAGCTGTCCCGGAAGCCCAGCTGCTTGGCGTGGGAGCTGCCCAGGCTGGAGAAGAGCTTCCTGATGTCGTCTGTCATTCTGGGGGACACAGGATGGTGGGAGAGTGAGGACACCAGTGGGGTGGGGACGTCCCCCGCAGCGCCCGGATGGGGGTGGGCCTCTGGGCTGTGGGGGAGACGTCGGGGGTCCCGGCTTCTTTAGGGGTGGACAGCGGGGCCCCTCACCTGCCTGCCCGTCCCTGGGAAGCTCACAGCCCGTCCCTTCCTTCGCTTCCCGGCCTTGTCCCCCACAGACCGCGGCGGCCGAGTGAGCTATGGGGCCGCGCAGCTCCTCTCAGCCGAGCCGGAGCCGTGTGGGACGCCTGGCGCGGCCCTGGCTTTTCTGCCACGGAGCTGGCGGGAGAGCCCTTCGGTCCCGCAGCTGCACACGTGTGGTCACGTGTCCCGAGTCGCTGCCCCTCTGGCTTCTGCTCCCATCACGTAACTGTCTCAAGGTGGGAGCCGCCGGCCAGGTGGGCCCTGGGCCCGAGGCCTCCTTCCCGAGGGGCTGGCGGCAGGCGGAGGCCACGGCGGGATGTCTTACTTGGTCCCTGGGTCATCATAGGAGGCCACCAGCACCAGGACGCCCTCGGAGATTTCTCCAAGGAACTTCTGCAGGAGGCTGGGATCTGGGGAAGGAAGGACAGGAAGACGGTGTGACGCCTGTCGCTCGTTCCCTCCCGCTGCCTCCGGGCTCAAGGTGGCCCTGGCGGGCTGAGAGCAAGCCCGGAGGCAGGGGCGGGGCTCGGGTGGGGACGGTGGGTGGTATCCAGGGCCAGGTTTGCAGAGCCCGAGGTGAGCCAAGCAAGGGGGACAACAGAGCCAAGCGATAGGTGACAGGCATGTTTAAGTTCCCCAGGGCATTGCAACTGGTCAAAGGGCCACTCGGAACTGGACGTAGTGACTCTTGTCTGTAATCCTAGCACTGGGGAGGCTGAGGCAGGAGGATCACCATGAGTTCTAGGCCAGCGTGGGCTACACAGTGAGTTTAAGGCCAGTGTGGACTAGCTGGTGAGGCTTTGCCTTAAAACAAAAACCACAGAGGGCCCTGTGGGTCAGCTCTCCGGGGAACCGGGAGTCTGGGCCCTGCGCCTCCTGACTGGTTCATACCCAGGTGACCTGTGTGGCCTCAAAAGCTCACTCTCCTGCTGTGCTGGGAGGCCGGGCTCTGTGTGTCCCCAACACCCGAGCCTGAGTCCCTCTGCACGAGCAGGACAGGCCTTGGAGAGTACCCTGGCCTGTGAGATCCCATTTCTTCAGTTGTGTTTATTCTTTTTTTTTTTTTTTGAGACAGGGTCTTGCTTTGTAGTTCAGGCTGGCCCTGAGCTCACTATGGAGCCCAGGCAAGCCTCGAACTCAGCAATCCTCCTGCCTCTGCCTCCTGAGGGTTGGGATTACAGGTGTGAGCCACCACGCCCAGCACTGTGGTATGTGGTACTGATGGCTGGTGGGTGAGTCACCACGTCCAGCATTGTACGTGGTTACCCGGGATCGAACTCAGTACCTTGTGCTTGCTAGGCAGGCGCTGGAAGCACTGAGCTAAATCTTTGGCCCCCTTGTGTTTATTCTTACTCCCCACAGAACAAGTGCTAACAGCCCTCTGCCTAGGGTGGCGAGCAAGTGTCCACTAGGACCGCTTTACTCAGGCGATGAAGTGGGCTGCTAGCAATGCAGGTGTGCTCTGGGGAAGGGCAGCTGGGAAAGTGGCCCCTAAAAGGCTGCCGTTGGGGACACAGCGGCCCCTTCATTAAGACAGCGACAGCATCTGTCAGACAGAGGTGAGAGGAGGCTTTGCTCATAGCATCTTGTTAAAGCTTATGTGTGGCAGGGACGTGGAGCCCAAAGATAAGGCACTTTAAGGGAATGTCACAGTTTTACCCACGCTGGGCCCTGACTGGTGGGGCTAATGGAAGATTATCCTCCCGAGGCGGCTGCAGGGAGCCGGCCAGGTCCCAGCGCCACCCCGCGGGCCCTGCAGGGCGCAGGCGTCCTCCACCCCGCCGTGCCCCCTCCCGGGCCGCGCCTACCTCCGGAGTACATGTCGAAGGCGCTCAGCTTCAGCGCCCGGCCCGTGGTTCCTAGTGGGCGAGAGCGGCGGTCACTTCGCCGCGCCGCGCCCCGAGTCCTGCTGCTCGCAGTGGCTCCTCCGGGTCGGGAGCGAACACGGGACGGCGCGGGCGGCGGCCCGGCCCGGGGAGAGGACCAGGCCGGGAGGGCGCGGCCCGGCGGGGCTGAGTGAGCCAGGGCCGCAGGGAGGACGTGCCGGGACCTGACGGGCGCCGCGTCCCCAAGGGGCGTCGCAGTTCTCGCCGGCACCGCTGGAGGGCAGCGTCGGCGAGCGGACGGCGGCTCCGGGAGCGGAAGGGGGGCCCGGCGGCCGCCCCGCCGCACGTTCTCGGCCTCAGGCCTCGAGGTCCCCTGGGCCAGGGGCGGGGCCGACGCGGGCGCGGTGGGCGCGGAGGGCGACGCCGGAGCCCGGCCCTGCCCTTTGCGGGGGCCAGGCTGGCCCCGGCGCCCTCTGGCTGCTCCCCGCGCCCCGAAGGCCTGGCACGCACGACTCCCGGTGCGGAGCGGTGCCCGGGCTTCGTGTGGGCGGGGCGGCGCGGCCTGCGGGACGGACACATTTCCCAGGACAAGGGTCTCCCGGGGCGCTGACCCGCGGCCTCGGGGACCCCAGCGCCCCAGGCCCTGCAGAGCCGAGGCGGGGAAACCCACGGGCACTCACCGTTCACCAGGGCGATGTTCAGGCCTCTGCCCACGTTGTTCTTGACAGGACTCATGAGGCTGGAGGTGGGGAGGGGCGAGGTGAGGCGCAGTCCCGGGGGCGCGTTCCCGCTCGGGGGTGGTGTGGCCAGGGCCGTCAGCAGGGAGAAGGGGCAGTGCTCCCCCGGCTCTGAGGCCACGAGGTGCTGCCGACCTGGGTCACCGGACCCTCAGGGCACAGCTGGCGGGCGCCCCGGGAGGTGGGGCTTCTCTCACTGGGACTGACCACCCTCGGCCAGGCCTGGGCAAGCAGGCCTCCTGTGCTGCTGGCCACAGTGCCCGAACTGGGCACAGCCGTGTGATGCGGGGAAGCGAGAGAGACCCAGCCTTGGACTTTGCGGGGGCCATTCAGGGCCTCACTCTCTTCCCAGAGGCACTGGGCTGGGCTAATATGCCAACCAGCTGGTGGCCTCTCTTCATTCACACAGAGATGTCTACTTCAGGAGAGAAAAATGAAGCTAATGGACAGTGGAAAGTGGACGTTGAAGAAGGAAGCCTGGACGGTACTCACTGAATCCCTGGGTTCAGCTGGTCCTGAAACCACACCCTCTGGCCTTTTAGGTTCCTTGCTTTGCCTAAGCAGATTGTGTTCAGTTCACGATCCTGACTTGAAAACCCATCTGTCTTTTATTATTTTTTGTAGGGTGAGCTTGTCCTGGGGTCTTCAGTAGTGGGGTTGGACAAGGGGTACGTAGTCTCTTACACCTAGGCGGAAGCCCTGGTCCTGCTCCAGCTCGCTTTGGTGCCTGGGTGTCGATTTAAGGACTGCCTTCTCCCATCCAAGTACTAACCAGGCCCGACCCTGCTTAGCTTCCGAGAAAGGACTGCCTTCTGTAGGGAAGCCTGGCTGCTAGGCAGGCCTGAGTTCAAATCTGACTTCACCTTTGTTGGACAGGGATCATGACACCCACGCCCTGGGGCTCCAGGTGGAAGAGGACAGGCCAAGAGGACTATGGGGGGGACCCCCCAAGGTGTCCGGATTTGCTGTCCTTTAGGGTTAAGGGCCTGGAGTTAGAGGAAGCCCAGGAGAGGCGCGACTGTGCCCTGAAGCCGGGAGTTCCCAGCAAGGAACCGAGGAGCCGGGAGGAGAGAGGAGGTGCGGCGCCCTCTGGTACTTACATTTGGTCTTCGAAGCACATGGAAGGGCCCACGACGTTGGCGGCCCCGCTGGAGATCTTAAAGGCGAAGAAGCTGACCGGGCAGAGCTTGCTGAGGCCGCACTTGGTCTTGGGGGCCCCTGGGGAGTGATGGAGCAGCCTTGGGAGGGGCTGCAGGGCAAGGAGCTTGGCTGGCTGTGCTCCCCAGGGCCCCGGCCTGCCGCAGCGCTGGCTGTGTGTCCAGCCCCACAGTCACCCCGGGCTGCCGGCCCAGCCACTCCTGGCAGGCATGTCACACGATGCCAGGGTGACGAGCAGTCACAGAGAGCCTCTCTGGGGGCTACGGCAGCCTCCTGGGCTCCCTGGGCCTTTGTGACAACCTCGGGGCTGGCCCGGGGGCAGGGCTGGGTTCTGGCACCCATCTTCCTGTTTGTAAAATGGGCAAGTGCTTCCTCACTGGGCTTTTGTGGGGCGTGAGGTGTACCCACAGTGCCCCGAGGCCCCTGGGCACAATCCCTTTCTCCCTGGTCACAGCACCTTCTAAGAGCCAGCCCTGGCTGCACAGGAGTGGGCAGGGGGCCCCGCCCCGCTTGCGCCAAGGCCGCTGATGGCCGCGCTGTGCCTGAGGCCGTCTCGGGGAGGACCAGGAAAGCTGCAGTTGGCAGGAGCGGGGCGGGGCCCTCGGCAGCCCTGCGAGCTGCACTCTCTCGACCTCCTTACGGGGCGGTGGCCTGGGGAGCCGAGCCCTGTGCAGGGTGCGGGCCACGGCTCCGGGCACCGGCCGAGGGCGCGCTGGGGCGGCACTTCTTCACTGAGCTGGTCCCGTCCTCGTCCACCCGCGCTTCTCCTTCCAAGAGGCGGGTTTGACCCTGAGCCTGGCCGTCTCCGGGGCAGGGACGGGGCTCCAGGCCCGGGACCCCGCTGCGGTCTGCCTACCCTGCTCCGTGGCAGCAGCTCTGTAAACCCGACCAGCGGCCCAGGGAGGGATTTCCTGACTCGCGGCTTTCCAGTCACTGCGTGGCTCTCAGCCCCTGGCAGCCAGGATCGCTCTCGGGGCCCGGCAGGGGGCTGTCCCGAACCCGCCCCTCTGGTCCCCACCCCTTTGCAACCCTTGTCCGGCTCCTCAAGCTGGAGTTGGCATGCTGTCAGGGCACAGAGCGGCTGGTGAGGAGCCGTGGGCTGCTCCCCACCGAGGGGCAGCACATCTTTCTCCTGCTCTTCTCCAAGTGTGGAGATCAGGGAGCTGGCGCAGATCGGGGGCCAAGCAGGTTTCCTCCTAGCTGCCAACTTGGACCTTCTGTTAGGGGCTTCCCGACAAAACTGTGGAAGCTGCCTGTGGGCCTGGAGGGACGGAGTGCCGGGATTGATTAGTGAGGTCTTCCACAGCAGCAGGCGGGGTAGGGGCGGCACAGCGCTTGAACGTGTCACTGTCCAGAAATGGCGTGTGCGTGCTCAGAATAAAGATGCTTTGACTCTCTGTGTCTGCTGCGGAATCCAGCTGCAGAAGCTCCAGGGAGGCAGGTGCGGGGTGTGAGGCAAGCAGCTTTTACTCGCTCTTGTCTCTGCTGTGTGTAATGCCGCGCTCTCTTCACTAGGGGGCGCTTGTCCCTGGAGCCTCAGCCTGCTCAGAGTCACCCCAGTGTTGGTTGTGGGGAGGGAGGAGCCTGGCAGTATGGCTTTGTGCAAAGGGCCTCCGGATTAGACGTCGTGGAGCTGCTGGGCCAGGGGGCCTCAGGGTGCTCACCACAGAGGGTGCCGGCACCTAGTGGTGTGTGTGGGCCTGTCCAAGATGGCTGCCGGGTGGGAGACGCTGGGCGGCCTGGAGGGGCATTTCACCACGCCGGAGCCTCCTCCCCGGCCTCCCGGCCCCTCAGGCCCCAGCGCTCTGTCTGCCCTGTGCCCCGACCGGCAGCCCTTTGCCCTGGGCGGGCCTCCGCAGCCCGCGTGGCACGTCCACCTGCCGGTCCACGCCCCTCTTCTGTCCTGGGCCGCTGTGGTGCCTGGCCCTTCCCAGCAGCTGAGTGAGCCCGGGGTCCTCGTGTCAGTGACACCCGTGGGCTCCCAGCCAGGTAGGGTGCAGGGGGCAGAGGGCACCCTGTGGTCGGAGGTGGGGAGGGACCCAGAGCCATGGCCCTGAACGGAGACGGCTGGGCGGCCACCCCGGTGCAGGGCTCGGCCGCAGAGGGCACCCCCGGCCACGGTGGCTGGGGAACCCCGGGACCCTGGGAGAGCCCCCGTGTGGGTTGGGATACTCACGGGTCTCTCTGGCGACAAAGTCTGGGGAGAGAAGACAGCATCTGGTTAGGGGTGGGCACGGAGAGAGGACTGCAGGGCCCCCATCAGGGAGTCCTGGCTCATGGCTGCCCTTGACCCCACACAGGCACACGCGTGTGTCCACGTACAACACGTGCCTACGAGTCGCATGCGTGCACACTCGGACTCCGTTTACCTGCACACACCTGTGCACACACGCCCGGACACACACCACTCGTGTTAAAAAGGACCTTCGGTGGGGCTCCCCTGTGATCCCAGCGCTCTGGGAGGCTGAGGCAGGAGGGTGTAAAGTTCAGCACTAGCCTGGGCAACTTATTAAGACTGTCTCCAAAAAAACCAAAGAACTGCAAAGCGCTGAGGGTGTAGCTGAGCAGTCCTGGGCTCAGCCCCAGTCCTGAGGACGGGGTGGGGGAGGGAGGAAGGGGAAGGGGTGGGAGCGGCTGGCCTGCGCCGGAGGCCCCGGGCCCGAGCCCTAACTCACACTGTATCGCACCAGCCCGAGCCTCAGTGCGCCCCACTGCCTCTGGAGGGAATCGAACCCAGCTCCCGGCTGTGAGGGGCCAGCCCGTGTATCAGGCCCGGTCTGGGCCGGAGGCGTAGCCCGCGCGGTGGTCTCTTCCTGACTGCCCCTCTCAGCAGTGGGCTCGAGGGCCCGTGACACCCCGCACGTCTCTCCCTGCAGGGCCCTAACTGCTCCACGACTCGCGTCAGGCCTTCCGCCATGCTGACCCGGCGGCCCAGAGCAACCTAGCGGCTGCACAGTGGACGCAGTGTGCTCCTCGCTGGTGGGTCCTGTGTGCACTCACGCTTCCCATGTGGGCCTCCGGGGCCAGCGGCCGGTGTGTCCCTGCTCCCCGCTCCAAGGCCAGGCGGGGCCCGGGGTCAGGTCCGCCGCTCTGGCGCTGAGCCCTCCGGGGCCGATGCGGCCCGAGCCCTGCGGTGGAGCCGAGGGAACGTGCCCTCCTCGGCTGGGCCTGACGCGCGCCTGCGTGGCTGGAGGCCACCGCGCCTGCCTGGGAGGAAGCTGCCCGGAGTGGGCTGGGACGCAGAGCCGAGGTCGCGGAGCGGAAGCCGCCGGATCCGACCACACCTGGAACCAGATCACACTGACTCCTGACCTGGTGGCCCAAGGCTTGCTGCTTTGTGGAAGGCAGTGAGGACTTGAGTTCATCACTTCGTCTGAAAAACGCTGGCCTACTTTTCTAGACTGGGAGACTTCACTCCTGATTTCTGTCCCTTGCATCCCTTGAACTAACTCCCCTTGGAAGAAATTTATACCCACTTCCCTGGGGACATTGAGTGCTTCTTATTCCACAGACTGCAAGTTATTAGATACATAAGATAAGTAGATTGGATTGCCAAGGAAACCAGCTCGGTGCCTCCCTCCCTCGGCCCCACTCTGGCCCCAGACACGGCAGCGGGACACCTGGCGGACATCCGGGCGGTTCCGCTTCGTTAGGCCACAGGTGGCCGATCCTGGGAGAGGAGTCATTCTGGGGCCCTCGGCACACCGGCCTTCCTTCACGCCTCCAGCTTCAGCTGTCCGGGGTACCGAACTGCGCACCACCCTGGCCTCCCCTCCACTGCGGGGCTGGCTGCCTTGGGAGCTCCGAACGGACCTGGGCACCGGCTTATGAGAGCTCTGGTTCTTCCAGAGGGCGCGTCTGGAGGAAGAGCCCCCTTCCTCCTCCTCCCGACGAGCGGGGGTTGGGTCTGAGAAGCCCGTTCCTGTTCCGACAGCGGCGGGGCCTGGGAGTCTATCACCTCGCCTGAGCTTCTGCTCTCTCGTGAACCCGCCTCGATGGCCCAGGAGTCCACGCCACGCCGCGCAGCTCACTCGTGGGGCGTCCGGCGAGCCCCGTGTTCGTCAGCGCATCCCTCCATCCCTTCACCCACGTGTCATCCTGTCTGTCTGTCTATCCGTCCGTCCATCTGACAGTCCATCCATCCACATCCATCCCCCATTCTTCCGTGTTAAAAACCTTCACCAACTCCCCAGTGGGCACTTGCTCTGTGCTCCGTGCCAGGGCACTGATGTCCGAGCAGGGGAGACAGACAGTAACCAGGACAAGAGACCCGGAGCAGCACCACGGGGTGGTGAGAGTTGGGGAGCGAGGGCCAGACAGGGCCACGCCAGAGCGGGCGCGGGTGCAGGGAGGCCCGGCACACACGGTCTCCCCCTCCTTTCTCCCGCCCCTGCTGTCTGTCCTTCTAAAGCACCAGGGCCTCGGATCGTGGCCTCCGCTGGCCTCCCTGCCAGCCTGCGCCCAGGGGGAGGAGAAGGCCGCGGCGGGAGCCCCACTCACCCAGCCAGCGCGGCATGCGGATGGTCTTCGTGCTGAGGCTGACGGAGCTGCGGAGGAAGAGCCAGGAGGCCGCCAGGGTGATGATGAGGGCCAGCAGGCGGATCAGGCCTGGGGGCGGAGGTTCAGGGTGCAGCCGCAGAGAGGACAGGGTGTGGCCGACGGCGTGGGAGCCGCAGGGCGCAGGTGGGACCCGGCCCTGAGCCGGATTGGGCTGTCACTGAGGGTCACAGTGGCGTCCTGGTTGCCAGCAGCAGGTAGGGTACAGGGGGACCAGGGTGGCGCAGGCCCGGCCCCATATTTCCATCAGCTCCCCTCGGAGCCACTACCCGTGGGCGCCCTGGATTTACCGCAGTGTTGGGCCCAGCTGCCCCTGGCCTGTGGCACTCAGGCCATGCCAGGCTTTGTGCGCAGGGCGCCATGGGCACCCTCGCTCTGACTGCACCTGAGGCCACTGACTCCCTCACTCACAAGGGACCCAAGCAGCTGCCTCCCCACAGGCACCGGGCAGAAGTGGGGTCTGAACCCTGGAGAAGTAAGTCCATGCCCAAACCAGAGCTCCTGACTCTTCAAAGCTGTGGGAATGAAAGTCGGGCGTGGATGTGGGTTTCATGTCTAGTGCCTCAGTTTCTCCATCTGTACAAGGCAATATAGGATGACGGTGGGGACTGGCAGGCCTTGGCCTTACTCATGCCCAGCCCTGTGCTTTGAAGATGGTGGGACAGATCCTCTTGAAGTGGGTATTTTGTGCCTGGTTTCCAACCAGGGCCTGGTGTTCACAAGATGGCGCTCAAAGATGGGATTCTGGCTGGCGGGGCCGCTGTACCAGTCTCTGCAGCCCTGTGCCCAGAGGCAGAGGTTGGCTCTCTACTCTTCCAGCTGCCCTGCTTGGTTTCCTCCTGGGATTCTGGTTGGGCTCTTGGGGAACAGAGCCCAGGATGGACAGACCCTGGCGCAGAAAAATGACTCCAAAATGAATTTCAGAGCACAGCTGTGGAGCCCTGAGAACCAGGTCTTACCTGACACTCTCATCCTGTCCAGGTGAAGATCGGCTTGAGTCAGTGTTAGCCTAGAGGGAGAAGAAAGTCAAATGGCAAGTGGCATATGTCACCTGAACACGGGCAAGAATGAAGCTAAGGGGCAGATGCCGGAGAGAGTAACGCTCCTCTTTTCCTCTCCGTCTTCACCTGCCTTTCACTCACACCTCTGGGGTTCCTGTCAGTCACCCTGTCAAGACTGAAAGTAGAAGAAGGTGCGGTCTGGCAGGCACTCTCAGACCACGTCACATCTTGTCTAGATCCCCCAAAGTCACACGCAGCCACAGGTGGGCTTCTCGGAAGTGGCCGGATCTAGGGTGTGTGACGCTGGGGTGAAGGGTGAATGATTGCTCAATCAGTCCATTGATTGGCCTGGCATAGCTCTGGATGTGGGGAATAGGAAAGCCCTCTCTCAAGTGTGGTGCCAGGAAGGGGTGAAAGGGACAGTCAGGCTGCTGCTGCGTCACTGCTGCACCGCTTGCTGCCGTCTGCCTGCCCTGCTTTGCCATGAACTGCTTCTCCGCTGTGATGCCCCTCAGCTGTGCCACCCTCCTTGGAGCCAGCCAGCTATGGGCTGAAACTTCTACAAACTGTGACCCAAATAAGTTTCCGCCTTTAATTTTCGGTGTTGGATGTTTTATCTCAGCAGTGAGAAAAATAACATGATTTGATTTATTCACTCATCCTCTCATCCATCTGTCCACATGTTTGTCTGTCCATCCACCTACACACTCTTTCCTTCCTTTCCTCTAGCCAACGAGCCCAGGGATATTGAGCAGGGCACCAGGGAGCAGAAGCTCAGGTGAGGTCTGTCATATACCAAAATGAAGTGATCGGAATTTACCACTTATGGGTGTTTGTGCCAGGTAATGTATCTCTGTATCTCTCTGTCTCTCTGTCCATCTCTGTGTCTGTCTGTCTCTTTACCTACCTACCAACCATATGTCTACCTTTTAGAGATGAGATGAAGCCAGGGCTATTAAACTTGGGGAGGTGAGAGTCGGAATTTGGGTTTGGGGATCTAGCTACCGACTCCTCGAACTCCCCGTGGGCCCCACAGCCAGCCCGTTTGTCTCAGGAGGGTAGAGACCGAAGTTTACTCCCTTCTCAAGTCCTAGGCGGGACCAGGGTCATCCTTTCTGCCGCCTCCAGCCCACATCACCCCTCGTGCTGGTAGCTCCGGGTGCCGGCACCTTGGAAAGGCCCGGCAGCCCACGGCGTCCGAGGGGCGGGCAGGGTGGTGGAGGCTTGGGTGTCCTGCGGCAGCCCCGAAGGGTGTCTCTTCCTCGGGCCTCTGGCAGCAAGTGGCCTCCTCGGACTCTGCTCCCAGCCCCGAATCTCCAACCTCAGAGTCTGTCTCCCCGGATGCAGCCTCCGAAGCCCACTGAGGAGTCGGGCCTGGGACGGGAGCCCGGGCCCTTCCCGCCCCCGCCCTACGGTCAACTGGCCACACCCCTAGAAAGGGTTTTGTAAAACTTTAACTTCCTGAGATTCAAATTCCCAACCTTACTTTTTCGAACGCGGAAATATATTAGATTGTGCTCCGCGCGATGTTCCACCGCCAGCCCCGGAGCTCAGGCCTCTGAATGAGGCGGGAGGCCGCTCTGTGGGGCCCCTGCGTGGGGGCTGGGGGGCTGGGACAGGTCCGCTGCAGGAGCAGGCCCGAGCCAGACGGGGACAGGTGCTCACGGAGTGCGTGCTCGGGGCGGAGCGAGGGAAAGAGAGGGAGACGGAGAGACAGCGAGACACAGCAGAGAGGACGCGGAGGACAGGAGGACGAGAAAGAGACAGACGAAAAAGAACTGGGAAGCCCAGAGAGCCCGGCCGAGAGCCAGGGCGAGAGCCGGGCTACACAGGCGGGCACATACCTGGCCGCGGGGCCGCCAGCCTCCTGCTCTTGAGCCTGTGCCAAGAGGGGGTTGTGGCCGTGGCTGGGCCGAGGAAGAGCAGGGCCAGCCCCACGTCCTCCTGGCCGATCGCTGGCTGCTCACCGGCGCCTCAGCCCCGGCCCGCTCCCCAGCGGCGCGGGTGCCCGGGGCTGGAGTCCGGCCGCCCGGGGAAGCTGGGCAGGTGCACAGGGTGGGGCGAGACGCCTCCTGCAGCCACCAGCCCTGAGGACAGTTTCCCTCCTGTCCAGCGGGAGGCTGCCACAACCTGTTATTCAGGTTACGGTGCTCGGGAGAGGGGTCCCTGTGCCCGGCCTGGCTCAGCTGCTGGGCCTGACAAGGCCCCCGGGTGGTGGTGCCCACCGGGCAGCCCTCCGCCCCACCCTTCCCCAGGACACCTCTGCCTGCTGTTCAGCCCCGTGTCTCAGCTTTCTCTCTCGGGCCAGGCCCCTGTGTCGGGGCCGCCGTAAACGCCCCTCCTGCGGGCACAGCCCGGGGCAGCTGGCCGTGGTTTGGACCCGCTCTTGGGTCGGGCAGCAGGAGCCTGTGACACGGGGCTGGAAGGCACGTTTGGGGGCCAGCAGACCAGGCTGTGGTGCACGCGTGCCCCGCACCGCACCGGGCTGTTATGGGCCCCTCCCCCGGGCCCAGGGCTGGCCGGCCTGGACGCCGCCGCCTCGCCTGGGGGCTTCCTGGTCCTGGTTTGCCCCGGCTCCCCGCTTCCTGCTAAAGCGCTTCCCTGGCGGGAGTCCCACGCGGATGTTTGTCCTTCCTCCCTGCCACGGGTCCCTGCAGTCTCTCTGCCTGCTTGTTGTGACGTTTCTTTCTTTTAAAAAAATTCCCTTCTTTTCTCTTTTCTTTCATTTCTTTCCCTTCTTTCCTTTACCTTCCTTTCCTCTTTTTCTTCCCTGCCTCCCTCCCTCCTTCCATCCTTCCTTCCTCCTTCTCTCTGTCTGTCTCCTCTCTCTCTCTCTCTCTCTCTCTCTCTGTCCATCTGTCTGTCTCTCACAGTGGGTTGAGCCTAGGCTGAGCTCTGATCCTGAGCCGCCCCATCCCGCTTCCCAGGGTGCTGTACCGTGCCTCACCCCACCATGACTCGGCCCACAGCCTGGCACACAGAGACCCTCTCTCTCCAGGCTTCAAGGCTGGCACAGGCGCCTGATGGGGAGATGAGCTCCTTCCCTGGTTACCCTGGCTGGCACTGCCTGGCTTTGCGAGGACCTCGTTGGGCCTGTTCCTGCCTCAGTGGCCCCACTCGACTCTCGGGGGCACTTGCCGTGGGTGAGCAGCAAGTGCTGGTCCAGGGCGAGGCTGTCGGGAGGACGCTTGGGAGGAAAGGAACCCGGCTGCACCCGTGTGTCGCTCAGGTCCTGCTGCCCGGAGGGTGCACCTGGCTCAGGCCTCAGTGGGCCTCCTGGACAGTCCAGTTCTGGCCATTGTCCTGGGCACCTCTGCTCACTGCGCAGCCTGAGTGCCTGTCTGTCCTGGGGTTCTGTCTGTGCCACCTTCTCTGCCAGCCATGCTGCATGGGCCATTACTTCTGCATGGTGTGAATATGGGAACCAGGAACCCAGAGGGGCAGGGACAGGACAGGGCAGCAGACTCCGGGGGAAAGAGAGAGGACAGGTGGACATGAGCAGAGCAAAAAGAAACAGACTGAGGCCGGAGGTGACATGGTACGGGGACACACACACACACACACACGCGCGCGCGTGCACACAAGTGCCTGAAGCTCGGCCTCAGACTCCAGCCACCGCCCAAGGCCGTCCCAAGCCCATGATGGTGACCTTGGCCCCTGGGAGCTCATCAGAGTAACCAGGTACCTTTCATTCCCTAAACGCTCCTTCTGTAAATCCCCAGTATTTATAGGCAATTATTGATCATGTCACCAATGCAGAGGAAGATAAACAGCAAAGAAATCCATAAACAATAAGGCTGGAGGTCTGAACAATTTGTTCCACTGACATTTACTTCAGAAGGAAATAAGCCCATTATTCCCATTATGCCCTGTTCTAATTTTATTCGTTGGTTTTACCGGTTTTCTGGAACTCTGACCAATGGCCACATCATTGGGTCATGCAGAGTCTTACAACAGGAAATGCAAGATCTGGACAGACAAGGATTCTGAGGGTTCTACTCCCTGTTGGGGGCGGACGTAAATTGCTATTCTGAAATAGCAAATGGCTGGTGCCAGGACTACTCTGTGACTCTCCCAGGGTAACCAGTTTAACCCTATAACAGCTTGTTGAGGAAACTGGGGAAACTGAGGCACAGAGCATCAGAGAAAGAGAGGTGCTCAGGGTAAATCACGGGTCCCTCTGGAGCCCACACCCTTAGCCACTCTGCTTCCTGGCTCTCGAGCCTGGGTTGATCATAAATATTTTGTGTTCTTGTGGGACTCAGTCAAGACCACTCCGTTTTGCCATTGGAGCGGGAAAGCAGCTTGTAGGCAGCGTGTAAATAAGACAGTGTGGATGTGTTCTAATAAAACTTTATTTATAAAAACACCTATGGGGCCGCAGTCGCTGTGGGCTGTGCCCGTGACTCCAGGTGGGTAGGAGCCCTGCCTCTCCCTGCACTGCCGTTCAGCTGAGCTGCGGTGATGGGGAAAGAAGACCCCGGTGGGGATAACAGAGTTTCTAAGGTTCTGTCCCAATCTTTCGCCATTTCGGCAGCCAGTGCCTTGCTCAGGGGCGGCCTGGGGACCCCTGTGCACCTGGCAGGGGCGGCTGCCCGTCCTCTGTCTTCTCCTGGGCTATTAGGAGGAGTTTCCTCTTTGGCGACCTGACTAAGCCCGTCGTCTAAAGGCACAGTTGCTCGGCACCAGCGCTTAGGAGGGTGAAGCGGTCGGCACTCCTGGGCCTTGCAGGGCCCTCCCTCAGCCTCAGGCCTGGGCGTCTCTCTGACAGCAGGCTCCATGTGAGGCCTTTGCCTCGGGACAGACTGCCGTCCTCCCTCAGCCCCGCAGGCCGTGGCTGCCGCTGCACACCACACAGCGCAGTGGAGTGGGAAACGCAAGAACATACCTACATCAGAGCCTGGTACGGAGGAGGGGCAAGAGTCCTCCCTGAAGCAGGGCCAAGCCGGGCCGTCCTCTGTGGGGATGCCCATGCCCTCAGCGCTCCCTCCCATGTCTCTCTCCGCTGAGAGAAGAGTGCTCTCCGGCTCGGGGGGCTCAGGTCCCGGCAGAGCAACCGCAGGGAAAGGGCGCGTCTGTCAACACAGGCCAAGCTCAGGCCGCCGCCCTGCACTTCGGAAGGCCCATCAGCCCAGAGCCAGGTGAGTCACTTGAACTTTGCCCGCTGAGGGCTGGCCGTGCGTCACCAGAGGGCCGGCTGGGTTAGGTGGGGCTGCCTGGAGCCTCTGGGTTTATTCCTTGGTCAGGCCTGTCTGCTTCACCTCAGTGGGTTAGGCATGAAGAGCAGACCTATCCAGGGGTGAATCTATCTCTTTTGGTCAGATGCAGCTGGATTTTGGCCTCTGGTTAATCAAGATGGCGCCTCCACAACAAAGCCAAGCTTTATATAGGAAGGTATAGGGTTCAGAGAATCTAACTGAAAAATAAAGGAAAGAAAAGAAAACAATTTTTTGGAAACTGGGTCTGGGTATGTAGTCCAGGCTCACCTTGAATTTGCTATGTTATCTCAGGCTAGACTCAAAGTCATGGTCCTCCTGCCTCAGCCTCCCGAGTGCTGGGATTACAGGCAGTACCACCAAAAAAACCAGTCTCGATTCTGACAAGAGTTATGATTCTGCCAAGGGGGAGCCCTGTGTCTTTTAGTGTTCCCTAAACTTCGCTTCGGGACTTGGCCCTGCCTCCTGCTCAGCCCGGGGCTGGCTGGGGACCAACCCTTCCCTACGCCACGCACAAGGGCTTCTCTGCTCCAGACCCCAGCCGTGTCTGAGAGCCAGCCCCGACTCCTAGCTCTCCTCATCGGGCCGCTCCTGATGACTCCTGCCCAGAAGCGGGGCGCCCGCTGTCCTCTGCAGAATCCTCCTGCGTGGAACCCGCCGTAACCACGGAACCGCCCTCCCCCTGTTGGCCCTGCGCCGTGTGCGGCCTGTCCCTGTCGTCTCCGAGCTCAGGCCCTGCCTCTGTGATCTTCTGCCCCAGGCTGCTTCCCCTCGGGTCGCCTGGGGACCCTCAAGCTATGTGGAATGCAGCCCCTTGGTGAGGGGTTCCTCAGTGCACTGCCTGGTCCCAAGGCCTTGCCACCATCCCTAGCCCCGCACTCTGGGCCTCAGTGACTCCCCTGTAAAATGGGCATAATAAGATCGACCACATGACGGTGACGTCTGAGTGCTCTGACCTGGTAGGCCCGAAGCGTTCTGTGTGCGCCCCTGTCACTGTGACTGGCTGGATCCATTGCCCAGAACCTGATGCGTCTCCCCCGTAGCGCCCCACTCCCTTTATTTTTGTCATCGGGGTGACTCTTCCATCTGGCATTCTGTGCGCTTCCAGGACTCGCACAGTGCCCGGCGTGTAGTAGGCACTCAGCTCTGATGACAGTGCCATCCCGAATTCTGCACCTGCTAGGTGCCAGGCTTCCTGGTCGGAACCTGACGTACACTGTCTTTGTCAAAATTCACATCTGTCCAAGCCCCAAGGGATCGATTAATACCCCCCTTCTTTGAGATAAAGGGGGCTCAGCCAAGTCCGAAGATGAGATGACGGGCCCAGGGAGACGCGAGTGGGGCCAGAGCTGTCTTCAGACCCCAGAGGGGGAGAGCTTGCCCACAACTTCTACGGCGCTGTCGTCAGGCTGTGCCCTTACGGGGCAGAACTCGGAGTCCTCGCCCTGTGACCAGTGTCTCCAAGAGCAGGGGGCGTGCGCCGGTCAGACATGCCAGTCCCCACCACGCGGCACCTACCAATGTTAGAAGGGCTGGTCTTCTCCCAGGAAGGACAGCTGCTGGCACCCGAGGAAAGGCTGGCACCGTGATTCCACCCTAGGGCAATGCCAACAAGGAAGCCTCCCTCCCTTGCTCCAGAATGGCTGCCAGGAGGTCTGCGTGGAGCCGGAACCCAGCTCTGGCTCCCGGGCCTGCGAGGCCGGCAGACTCCGGGCAGGCCCGGTTTTCTGCAGCTCGGAGACGCCCTCAGACCTCACCTCCGACAACCCCTCCCCCTCCGCTCTGTGTCCTCTGCCCTCAGATGCCCCACTGTGCCAGCACTGCACACCCCACCCTCTGAGGCCCAGTAGTCTCCCTGCTCTCGGGGTGTCTCCATGGCATTTGTAACGTACTAACAAACAAGCACTGTTTTGAAAATGACTATTTTCTTTCTTCCTTTTTTTTTTTGACACAGGGTCCCGCTTTGTAGTTCAGGTTAACCCTGAGATGACTATGTAGCCCAGGCAAGCCTTGAACCCAGCAATCCTCCTGCCTCTGCCTCCTGAGTGCTGGAAAGACAGGCGTGAGCCACCATACCCAGCACTGTGGTCTGTGGTACTGATCGCTGGTGGGCGTGAATCACCACGCCCGGTATTGTTGTATGTGATTACCGGGAATAGAACCAGGGACTTTATGCTTGCTAGGCAGATGCTGGCACCACTGAGCTAAGTCTCAGTGTGGGCAGAAAATGACTATCTGAAAATCTGGAAGGTTTTTTTTCTTTCTGGTTGGAATAATATATACTTGTCATCCTTGTCAGTCACTGTAGCCTATTTACTTGACTTGCAGGAAATGCTTAGTTACTGCTCATTGAGTTCACTGGCTGAAAGTACACTTCAGTGACCACGCTGCCCTGCCTCTGCCACGGACTTGCCGTGAACTGCAGGATGGCACCTGGCCAGGGCACCAGCTGCAGGCAGATTTCCCGGCGAGTTGCCAAACGTGTCGGTGCCTTGGTTCCCATCTGCAGAGTGAGGGGCAAAGGGCAACAGCTCGCACAGGTGAGGGGAAGGTTAAAAGTGTTTTCAGAGTGGTTGGCATGCAATAGGTGCTATTATTTTGAGTTTTAGTGGTTATTACTATCAACACTTCCATAGTAAGAGCTCCACGGATTGGTAGGGGATATTCAGACCACCATGTCATTTTACGGATGAAAAACATGAGTCTTGGGCCAGAGATTTAGCTCAGTGGTTCTGGCGCCTGCCTCACAAGCGCACGGTCCTGAGTTTGACACACGCCCACCAGCAATCAATACCACATACCACAGTGCCGGGCGTGGTGGCTCACCCCTGTCATCCCAGCACTCGGGAGGCAGAGGCAGGAGGATTGCTGAGTTCCTGGCTTGCCTGGGCTCCATAGTGAGCTGAGGGCCAGCCTGAACTACAAAGTGAGACCCTGTCTCAAAAAAAAAAAAAAAAAAAAAAGAGTCTTAGTGAAAAGGAAGAACTAGCTGGACATTACCCATCTAGAAAATCTCTCAAGATTCTATACTTCTGTCATACATAAATTTTCAGATCATTATTTTCAGAGAATATGAGATTTGTAGCCAAAGAACATTTCTTCCTTCTTCATTCACTCAGATGTTTTTGTAGTTCACGCTTGAAGTTTAGAAAAATTTTTTTGACTGAGAGATGAGTAAATGAATAGATGCAGAAAGCCGGCAGGTTGGGTTATCAAACCCCTGGCTTGCCTCTCCCATACCTCCATCTTGTGCCTACGGCAGACATAACTAATTGATCACAGCACGCCTTCGCTCAGAACCTGTGCCCAGCCTCAGAGCCTTTGTATCTGAATTCACTATCAATTGCTCAGGTTTGGCCCCTCAGATAAGATCTGTTTGCCTTAGATATTAGAAATCTCTTTGAGTGTGCGATTTCTTTATTCGCTTTCTTTTACCCTTCTCTCTCGGCCTCTTCCAGTCCTCTGTTCCCAACTTCCCCGCCTCCATCTTTCTCACAGAAATGGGGACCCAAAGGTGTGGCCTTTTCCCTGCTGGTGGAGACATACCTGAGGGCTAGAGCTGCTACTTCCTGCTTGGACGGAGGAGTTGAAATAGTCTCGCTGGCACCCTGGGTCCTGACTGGGTCAACTGCGGCTTGGCCCAGCTGCTTGGGGACGTGTCCGGCCTCCTGGGTCTCGGAGGGCTTGAGTCTTTCCTGGCACCTGTTACAGATGAGGCAGTCCAGAGAGACAGACACAGGCTCCTGGCCCTCTCAGGCCCGCAGCTGGGGCCCGCCCAGGCTCTGCCTTCTGGGGGAGTTTGCTGTGCGAAGGAAATCCCTGCCTCATTAAACAGTCTCACTAGGAAGGAGGAAGTTTGATCTGAGTTCTCACTCGGAGGAAATGAGTCTGAAGCCTTGCCCAGGGCCTGGCTGGGCCTGCGCCTGCTGCCTCTGCCCTGGTCTCACAGGAGGCTGGGGTAGGAGTTAAGTACCTTAGCCAGGAGTGAACAGTGCAGTTTGCCTTAAAAAAAACCCAGAAGACACCCACCAGTACCAGGGATCAAACTTGGGCCCTTGTGCTTACAAGGTAGGTGTGATACCACTTGAGCTAAATCTCCGGCCCAACGCTCACCCTGCTGCTGACTGCATCCTCAGGCCATGGGGCGTGCAGAACAGTGCAGCAAACGGGTGGCATCACCTGCTCTGAGGCTGTGGACAGAATCTGAGGGAGGACAGCCAGGGGCAGGAAAGGGGGAGGCAGCAAAGGGAAGGGTCGAAGTTTGCCAGGAGAGACTGATCCCGGATTTGGGAAGGGGTGCTCTGGTTGACTTGAGCCCGGGTGCCCTGAGGGACGGGATTGTCGCTGGTCCTGATACTTCCCAGACCTTTCCCTCAGCGCCAGCTCTGGCTCGGGAGACACCTTGGGCCTGTCAGACATAAGCAGGCCCCTAGGGTGCTGCTGTTTGGAGACCTTTGTTGACCTTGACCGCTCCTGGGAGTTTACTTGGCCCAGTTGGGATGACTACTGGGGACACCAGGCCCCACGGCCTGTCAGGAGATAAGGACAAGTGGCCAGGGGCCAGAGGCAGGCAAAGTCAGAGCGAGGATCCTGGGGCCAGGTGCCCAGTGCCCGAGCTGCCTGTCCAGCTGGCATGTGGCTCCCGGGGCACAGCCCTGGCCCTCAGGGTAGCTCCTCAGGGAGCCCCTCCCCCACGTCCCCACTTAAGTAAACAGGTGACCATTCGGAACTCCCCCAGGGAGCTCCTGACTGTCCGCACCCAGAGAGCTTCGGTGGGGGGAGACCTCAGGTGTGCCCGGGGCCCAGGCTGCCATGACCACTGCCACGTTTGTTATTTTACAGTCCCACAGGGCCGAGGTCAGACTCGGGCCTCGGTGGACTAAAGCAAGGTACCGGCAGGGCTTTCTGGGACCCAGAGGAGAGTCTGACCTGGCTCTTCAGGGTCTGGAGGCTGCTGGTGTCATGCGGTCCCTCCCTCTGCCGTCAAGGCCAGGGCCGTGGCGCTGTCTTCCTTCCTCACATACCTGCCCGACTCCTCCTTCTCTTTCCCTCTTCTACTCTGCAGGATCGGGGGATTGTACTGGGCCCACTTGGATAATCCAGGCTAATCTCCCTATTTTAAAATCAGCCAGACAAGTCAGGTGAGGTGGCACACGCCTGTAAACCCAACTATTCAGGAGGCCGAGGCAGGAGGATCTTGAGTTTGAAACTAGCCTGGGCAACTTAACAAGAACCCATCTCGAAATAAAAAATAAAAAGGGCCAGGGAGGCAGCTGAGTGGCACCGTGCCCTGTGGTTCAACCTCCGTACCTTGAAAAATCAGTTCATAAGCAAGCTTTGTTCTCTCTGGAGCCTAACTGTCCTTTGCCCTGAGACTGTACATGTCCACAGGCTGGGAGTCAGCGTGTGGGCGTCTTTGGGAGGAGCTGCTGTTCTGCTAATCGCAAGTGTGGCCCTGAAATCTTATATCCTGACTACTGCTAGGACACAAAGGGGGCTGACTCCTCCCCTGCCCATCATAAAATGTCACGGCAGGGACAGCAGGACGCATTGTTAGTATCCACATAGAAGCTGGAGCCAGGCAAATTGACAAAGGCAAGAAGGTCAGATGGTTGACATGAAATCTCTTCAGAGAGGACAAGGGATGGGGGGGGGGTCACAGCAAGCTGGAAGCTCAGTGCCTCTTTTTTAAATTTTATTTTTATGTTTTATAGTACCGGAGATTGAACTCAGGACTTTGAGCTTGCCAGGTAGGCGCAGCACCGCTGGGTGTGGTGACGACTGCATCTTCTTTCCTCCCAGAGTAAATCTTCCCTGGTTATTTGATGGATCCCTAGGGAATTCGAGATGGGGAGCTGGGCCGCTGCCTGTCCCTTGAGGGGCGGCCGAGGCTGTTGGATAAGGGACTTGGAGACCCGCCCGGCAGCCCTGGGGGAGAGACAGGGGAGCTCGGAGAGACCAGGGCTCCCAGACTACCTTCCACTTGGCTGGCACGGTGCCGCCTTCAGGACATGGTGTGCCACCTGACACGATTGTGAACCTCGTGGGGGTGAGGCCCGGCTGGCGCTGGTCGGTAGGGCAGGACCTGGGACTCGCAGGCGCTGGGCGAGGGCTGGCGTAGGGAATGGAGGAGCCCGTCGGGCTCCGCCTGCAGCTGCCCACACGGGCTGCTCCGTCCCGAGAGGGGGGGCTCTGGGAACTTGTGAGCCCCTGGGAGCCTCTGTCCCAGCACAGGGCTGGGAGGAGGGAGGACAGGACAGGCCTTGCGGAAGTTCGCCCCGGTGCAGAGGGGCCATGGTCGCCCTTCCAAAGCAGAGGCGCCTGAAGCAGGAACCAGGGCAGGCGCCTGAGGGGGCGCCCCACCCGGGGACTTGGGCTGGGGTGTCCGGGCTCTTCCTGTGCGCACCGGCAGCTGCTCACCGTGAAGCCCGCCTCAGCGCAGGCGTGACCCCGGGCCGTCTGGCCAGGGTGGGGCCCTGCTGCTGCTGGAGGCTGGTCCCCGGGCCAGGGCTGCCTCCTTCAACTTTTCTTTCCCTCCTCTCTGATGGTCCCTGTCACAGGGGGTTACAGCGTAGACGGAGCCCACCACAGAGGGACATCACTGTCTGCGCTCCGTCTCCAGCTGCTTCCCAAATGGCTGGGCCTTCAGCGCCTTTCTGAGGGAAAGCGTGTGTGGGTGTGTCTGGAGGTGTCCTGTGGGCGTGCACTGTGACCTTTGTGCACCTTGATATTTTCTTTTTTAATGGGACCCATAATTTCAGCCTCCCACTCACAAGGTTTTATGAGGCTCACAAGAAGAAACAAATATCAAGGAATTTTGAAAATCATGGAGGGAAGCAGTCTTTGAAATGGAAGGAAAAAAGACTGAACCAGAAGGCCAGGTTCTGAGCACTCCTTCTGTGAAGAGTGTGTGTGTGCGCGCGTGCAAGTGCGTGTGTGGTATATGAGTCTCAACAGCAGGAAGATCAGTGGACGTGGAACAGGAAACAGCAGCATTCAGCCTTTATAGAGTGCTCTATCAAACAAGAGATACTCACAATCCTTAATTCATCCTACAGCAACCCCTTAGGGGAACTATCATCCACAGCTTGTAAATAGGGAAACCGAGGCACAAAGGGTTTAAGCAGCTCGCCCTCTTCAACCGACCAAATCCAGCAGGGCCTCAAGTGCCTTGCGTCCTGATGTGCTCTGTAATAGCATCAGCGCCGGGGTGGGAGATCATTCAGACGGAATACTGCTTGACAGCCATCTCTCTGTTCACGGCCTCCATTGCGGCCATGTGGGTCCCTTCAGGACAGAAGCATGAGGGGTGGGGAGGAAAGGTTTCCATCAGACCGGGCCTGGAGGGCTGGCTGGATGGACGCCGGGGGCACGAGACCTGCTTCACAGGGGCCAGCCGGAGGTCCCCAGTGTGAGGGTCTTCGAGTGACACCCGGCGTCCGACGTGGGTCTGGACGAGCTCCAGGCTGCCCTCCTTGAGGCTCTGGAGGCTCCTGGGCAACTGTCTCTTTGGCTTTTGTGGTTTGTAGAGCTACCCACTCTCCTGGGCCTCTGGCCTCTCTGACCGGTCTTCCCGCCCCACGTCTCCCTGGAAGGCTCCCTTCGCTCCCCTTTTCTGCTCCCACAGACCCGGCGTTGCATGTGGCCCTCCCGGGTCACCCAGGCTACTCTCCCTATTTCATGAACAGCCCAATTCCATCTTTGTCCCCAAACATGATGTATAGTGTAGAATACGGGTAGTGAGGAAAAGTCTTAAGAATTATAAAAGTAATGCTTGTTCACGGTATAATATCCAGAACAGTGAAGAGCTGTATGAACTATCCACCCAAATGGCCACTTTTACCCAGTCTCTGAGGTGGAGCTCCTGGTCACTAATTCTCTATATCCTTCTAGAACTTTCTATGCGCACACAAGCACACGGGCCTCTCTCTCTTCTGCCTTTCTCATTCCCTTTCTGTTCTCTCTCTTGCCTTCTTCTCAGTTACCCACCATCCATCTACTATTCCACAGATGTGAATTTTCCTTCATACTGTGGGGATAATAAATATCATATTTTTCATTTTTCTAAATCAAGTCAATTTTCACCGGAACCTCCAACGGTCTGGATGACTTTGCCACCCAGATAATTTACTTCAACTCCAGCCGTAGTTTCAGAGCTTCCTTAATCCTTCGTGGGGTTGCCAAAAATGGGAGTGGGAGGGACTTAGGGATATCTCAGAAGTAGCATCCTGCACCTTCTTCTCTCTCCACACGGTCACAGATTTAAAAATAGCCTCTGTTAACGATGAGGAAACCGAGAAACACATAGGTGACAACCTGCATGAAAAGTAGCAAGACCCAACAGTTGCTATCTCTTGCAGAAGGGATTATGGTCTTTAAAATTTTCTTCTTGGTACTCCCTTTTGCTACAGCCAACAGATATCACTTTGTAATGCTCCAAATAAAGTTATAATATTCCATATCACTTCTCCACCTGCAGTGTTTCTGGGCTCCCCGGGTCTAATAATGCACGAAAATCCTGGGCATGTGACCTGGAGGCAGCTTTTCTTCCTGTCTTGCCACTGCCTTAGTAGGCCATTGGAGAGTCCGACAGGCCAGCGGAAGAAATAGTGAGTCTTTATAGCTGCCTCATATCTTTTCTTGGCATTCATGACCACTGTGTTTTCATTCCAGTGGCAAATAATCAACCACGGGGCTTCTACGCAGCGGGGCTGGCTCTGGTCTGCCCTTCTGCAAAGGGCCCTGGTTTAGGGTGGCAGAGGTTTCTGGTGGGTGCTGTGGTTTCACTCCCTTGTTCCAGGGGCAGCCCGAGGGCAGGAAAACCCGCAAGAGCCACACGGGGAGTCCCTGTGGGGTGCTGTAGTCTGGGTGACTCTAGGCACCCTGGAGTGGGAAGGAAGCTGCTTTTAGGGTCTGACCACAGTATGGTCTTCTTCCGTCCAGCTTATCCGCAAATACTTAATGAATACCTTCTCTGGGCCACCGTGATCTGAAAATATTAAATAGAAACAGATATTTTAAGAAAGGGCAAAGGAGTGTGTGTGAGACACTGTATTCAGTAACTTTTTTTTTTTTTTTTTTTT
>PVIC010010064.1:0-44342 GCA_004025085.1 Thryonomys swinderianus
CAGGCTGGCCCTGAGCTCACTATGGTGCCCAGGCAAGCCGCCGCGAACTCAGCAATCCTCCTGTCTCTGCCTCCCGAGTGCTGGGATTACAGGCGTGAGCCACCACGCCCAGCATTATATGTGGTAACCGGGGATCAAACTCAGGTCCTTGCGCTTGCGAGGCAGGCGCCGGAACCACTGAGCTAACCCTCCGGCCCAAAAGATATATTTTTAAAAATAAATGTCATCAAGACAGGAGAAATAGTAATGGGTAGGATAAGAAAGACTTCAGGAGTGGAAAGATTCAAGCAGGAAATACAACCTCAACGGAGTCAGTTGATGAGAAATACTGGAAAAGGTTGTTCAAATATCCTAGTCTGTTCAAATGTATCTTTTCAAGAAGCTGTCAGTTTTTTAAATGAAGAACTTCACTAGACTCCCTTCTTTCAAGCAGTTTTATCCATCTCCTGTCCTTGACATAGCCTTTTGGCACATAGTAAGGTAGTTCATAGTTGTTAGTAATGACTGAACAAATGAAAAAAGAATTCATGATCTCAGTTATTTTCAAATAAGACCACTAAGGCTTATGTGTGAAAAATGAATTGGATGGTGGAGGGCAGGACTAGAAGTAAAGAAAAAGCAGAGGTAGGTGCTGTGACATGGTGCTTGTAGTCCCTACCACTTGGAGGATGAGGCAGGAAGATTAGCCAGAACATAGCAATTTGGGGCCGCCAAGCAAAATATAGTGAGCAATTATCTCAAATAAAGAAGAGGGAGCAGTTGGGAAGCCACTAAAATAGTATAGGCAATAGAAATTAACTTGGATTTGAGGAGTAATAATGAATATAGTGTGATGTAGATAGATAATTCACATAAGAGATGGAATTGACTGGTTTGGGGCAGTGATTGGATGTGGGAGAATAAAAGAGAGAGGTAAAAATGCCGGGCATGGTGGCTCACGCCTGTCATCCCAGCACTCGGGAGGCAGAGGCAGGAGGATTGCTGAGTTCGCAGCGGCTTGCCTGGGCACCATAGTGAGTTCAGGGCCAGCCTGAACTACAAAGCGAGACCCTGTCTCAAAAAAAAAAAAGAGAGAGAGAGAGAGGTAAAGATTATGGTATCTGATTTTGTGTTTGGGTAGGTTATAGTAACATTAACTCAGTAAACAGAAAATTCTCAAAGAGAAGAAGTTTTGGGAGAAGAGCATTGGCTCAGTTTTGGACATTTACGAGTCATTTATGAGCCATGCAAATGGAGATCAGGTCCAGAGCTCAAAAAAGAGGCCTAAGTTTTGAGGTTTATCAATTCCTGGTTGGTAGTCAAAGCTTATTCAGTGAGATCATTTGCATGGAGATTGTGAGGTGAAAAGCTTTGAAGAACTCATGGGAGAGGGAGAATTTGTAAAAGAAACTGAGAAAGAACTACCAGAGTAGTAAGAGGAAACTCAGAAGGATGTGGTATCACAGAAAATATACCTCTTTGATGCAGAGCACAGTACAATTCTGAGATTATAGCAAACATCAAAATGTTAGCTGTATAAAATTTAAGAAGTTTATATTTTATAAAGGGCCACAGAAGTACTTTACTTTGGTCTCTTCAGATATAAAGAGAAATACTGCCCAGAGGTTAAACTCACAAGTAACCTATGGCGTACCTATGACTTTCAAATCAGAAACATTGTTTTCCCATTGAAAATAATCTAGAAATAATAATAATAATCTGCACATCATCCAACTATTTCTAGTTATTGTAAAGAGTATTCTTGGAGAAGGAAGAGAAGTTAAACTACTATCATTTTATCAGACGTTGAGGAGGTGGAAAGTTAAAAAGATCTTGAGATCTCCAAGAAAGTTAGAGTGCAGATTATAATTGTAAACTCCATTTACCTAGATTTTCTCAGGGCATTTAAATGCTTTTTTCTATTTCTATTCCAACTCCAACAACCCTATACTGCTGCCCAATTTTATCACAAAGATTTTCCTGTCATTGGATTTAGTGACCCTCCTTTTCCTATTATTCTCATGAGATTTTAGGAATCATGAAAATTTAAAAATATCTCATTTCTGTTTGATATCTACCTCTGACCTACCCTAACTCTAACTCTAACTCTAACTCTAATCCTGACCCTACCCCTACCCTGATGTGATGCCTACCGGATGGGCAAATCTGAGCCTTACCTCCAGAAACTCAAAGGTAAATTATTCATAACCCCATTATCCACTTTTATATTTGAGCATCAGCATATCAGAATTGTAGAGTTTTTTTCCTACATTGAATAGTTGGGGAGTGATATGAGCTATTAAAGTTTCAACCTTAAAATTATCTCCCTTACTCTAGGGCCCATAATTTTCCCATGAGTGACTCAGTGTCCTCTTTATAATTCCCCTTAAATGCCAATAGCACCTTCCAAGTTCTGGGGAAACTAATATCATTTTGTGAATTGATTTTATTTCCTTTTCTTTTTTGGACACACTCTGGGAAAACTTAAGATTGTCATAAACCTGGTGTGAGTGGAGATACTGCTAAATGTGGGAAAAAGGAACAGAAAGAAGAGGTAAGTAAGGAGAAAAATATTATCTTTAAAACACTTCCCAGGGCCCCACTCTGAAAAATGATATGTTTGGAGCGCTAGTTATTAAGTTACCACCCACTAATTGCCATCCACATTTGGCATCTTTGTATCTAGGTCAAGAAATAGCTACATTCTTAAGGATGCTTGTCTTGGGATACTAAATATATGTGCAGTATACCAAAGAGTTTGAGTGATAGTTTTTGCTATAATACAAACATAGTTCTAAGGAGAATTTGGTATTCAAATCTTAAAACAGGAGTGGCCATAAAACACACTTTATGTTCAAGGAAAAATTATTGTATAACTAATCCAGTAAGTGGTCCTCATCTCTAATCTACATTTGAGACTGCCTAGAAAGGAGAATGTGAGACACAAATATATTTGTGGTATACAAAGCAGATTATACTACTCCCCTTTTAAAAGTCCATTAATGACTCACCTCTGTGCTTTGAACAAAATCCAGGCATTTGCTACACATATCCTATAAAGCTTACTTAAGATTTCTGTTCTTCCTCTATATCTGAAATCTTGTTAACATTCTGGCTTTTATTCCAGCCACACTGGCTTCAAAAAATATCCTTCAACACACTGCAGGTATATTTTCATTACTATCACTTCTGTTCCTCTGCCTGGATTTGTTCTGACTTTAATATTTCTATTTCTGACTCCTCACCAATCACATAAAAACCCAAATGTCATTCATAAGACACCTTCTCTTACCATTCTATCTAAAGTAGTACTTATTAAGGGCTGGGGATTTAGCTCAAGTGGTACCGCATCAACCTTGGACATACAAGGACCCGAGTTTGATCCCTAATACTACAAAAAAAATAATATATATATAATAGACTTATTATCTGAAATTATATAATTTATTTGGGGTTTAGCTTATTGTCCATGAACCTTATAGGTCCTTTGGAGAGTTAGAATTTACTCAGTCTTGTTCCCCCAACATATTCCTAGAATAATAAATAGTACCTGGAATATATTGAATATTCAATAAATACTTCTTGAATTAATGAATGCATGGTATAGGAAGAGAGGATAAATAAAGCTTCAACATCTCGGAAGAGGCAGGAAAATGGGATTAGCCTTAAACTGGAAAGGTGCACCTCTATCCTTGGACCTGGAAGGAAAAAAAACACAGATAAGTGCAAATGTAGCAAAATTTTTAAACAGAGCTAGGGGAAAGTTAAGAAAGTGAAGAGTTCCTGTTTAATATTCCCTAGCCTGTGTTTTCTTTTTGAAACGCGATACAAAGTCAATGCTGGGAGTAAGGGAGGAGAAGTGTTGTAGGTCTGTTTTCATGGAGATTAGTAAATATTTGTTTTTATTGTTTGTTTAAATTTCAGACATCTTGAAGCCAAAGTCCAGTTGGTAATTTTTATTTCCTGAGTGACTATAACCCTTTGTGTCAAAAATTTTATTTTTATTAACTCATTTAATCCTCACAACAACCTAAACTGTTACTCTAGTTTACAAAAAAATTGAGGACCAAAAGAGTGAAGTAATTTGTGTGTGAAAATCACATATCAAGAAAGTGGAGGCTGCCAAAACTGCAAACCATATATATCTAATTCCAAAAATTATATTGTTGCGAGGAGTGGTGCGCACACCTATAATCCCAGCACTCAGAGAAGCAGAGGCAGTAGGATCCCCTGTGATTTTGAGGCCTGGACTATACAGTGAGTTCAAGGCCAGCCTGAACTACAAAGTGAGGCCCTGTCTCAAAATAAATTATACTATTTCTTCTCTTACATGTTGCCAATAAAATATCTAAAATAGACTTCTACTTTGTTAATTAGATCATTGGTATTTCCACTGTGGTTAATCCCAGTCCAGTTTTTTAAATGCAATATGCATAACTCATATCCTAAAAGGCAAATTTATCACTGTCATTAAAAAGTTTCTTGCCAGGGCCGGAGGGTTAGCTCAGTGGTTCCGGCGCCTGCCTCGCAAGCGGAAGGACCTGAGTTCGATCCCCGGTAACCACATATAATGCTGGGTATGGAGACACGCCCACCAACAATCAACACCGCATACCACAGTGCTGGGCGTGGTGGCTCATGCCTGTAATCCCAGCACTCAGGAGGCAGAGACAGGAGGATTGCTGAGTTCGCGGCAGCTTGCCTGGGCATCACAGTGAGCTCAGGGCCAGCCTGAACTACAAAGTGAGACCCTGTCTCAAAAAAAAAAAAAGTTTATTTCCAGATATAGTAGCATGAGCCTGGAATCACAGCTATTTGGGAGGCTGAGGCAGGAGGACTTCAAGTTCAATGCCACCCAAGGTAACTTAGCAGCTAAGACAGACAGTCTTAAAATGAAAAATAAAAAATGGCTGAGAAAGTAGTTCAGTGCAAAGCCCATGGCCAAGCACAGTAAGGTATGTGAGGGGTGTGGGCAGCAGTAGTAATGGAAGTTGGTTCCGTATGGGGATGACTCATCAAATAAGTAATACCTTGAAAATAATGAGAATCAGGTTTCTTGCTGTGGGGGAAAGGACTTAAAGATGGAAAAGCTGAAAATCAGAACTCTGTGCTGTTAGGATGAAGTATACATGTGAGCTCATGATTTGCCAGAGATATGTGACTGTGTATGTGTAAGTAAATATGTATATGCATACATATATTTTCTAGAAGCAGTGATGCTCCAATAGCAATAAGCATCCTGCATTCCTCTGTCTTGGTTTCTAAATAACATTCTTCACTTAAATGCTGTTTTCCATTAACACTCACCAGGGCTTCTTAGAGAAATGGCTGATTCCAAGCTAAAGTAGATAAGGTACAAGATGTACCTCAAATGTCCTATGCCAGAAAGGAGGGAAGTGTTCAAAAGATGTTGAAGATGTGTCAAAAGGGCATAGAGGTCAGTTTAAGGGGTTCTCATCCCAAGAGTAAGAAGTTAAGGATCAAAATAAATAATGATATAATTAATTTAATAAAATAAATGTATAAAACAGAAATCAGTAAATCTAAACAGATTAATTAATCGATAAAAAGAGAAAACTTTTTGCTACAGCTAAGGCCAATAATAAAAGTATAGGGGATGATAGAATTAGAAAATCACAATTTGGCAACAGTAACAGTAATAGTTAATTCAACTAAACATTGTCTACATATGATTAACTACTTGAAGAAAATTTTATGATAAATAGGTAATTTTATAGTCTCAAAATATATCTCCACACTGTAGTTGCTATATTAATAAAAGGCAAAGAAAAATGTTCTAATGGAAAAGCCTGAGAAACACTGCTGAATTTGTGAACACAGTTAACATTATCAGTAGTGGAACACATTGAAATTGTTATCACTTGACAGCATGCAATGTGGAAAAGCCCAGCATCACTTTTAGGCTATTCCTGCCAAAAAATAAGTAATATGAATGTAATATTAAGGAAACAGATAAGTTCAAAGTGGAGGGACAGTCTGTTAAATAGTTTATCTATCGTCTTTAGAAATAAGGTCCTGAGAGTCAAAGAAAAACTGACCGACTGTCTGAGATGTGACAGCTTAATGCACAACTGGACATGGAATTACCGAGACACTTAGGTAAACCTGAAGGTGTTCTGGGGATTAGATGAGAGAAATGGGTCCACATTAATTTCCTGAGTGGGGGCTGCAAAGTGGTAGTGTGCATGGCTAGCAGGCATATGGCTCTAGAATTGATCCTAGTGTGTGCACACATGCACGCGCACGCGCGCACGCACACACACACACCCTTTGTCCTGCTTTGACAATTTGTGGGTGATGAGGCATCATACACACAACTAATTTTCAGACTCAAGATTCAAGCAGCAAATTACTCTCTTTGTATTGTTCTTAAAATTATGCTATACACTCGAAATGCTTTCAAAATAGAAAGGAAAATATTACTGAGGAGAAACAAGATGAACCATTTGAACCACTGAAACTGACTGGCACTATCTTAAATACGCAGTGTGATTCCCAGAATTGAATTCCGTAAAACCAGCATTGTTGGTAGTAATAGTTACAGTTTGCTCTATCTATCCACAAGGTATTGCTGAAACACTTCATCCTGGAAGCCTCCTCAAACTGTTGAGTCCATATTATCATCTATTTCATACTTGAACTCAGGATATATATTTGTATCACATTCTTGAGACCTAATCATATATAACCTGTGACTTTTCTTGACTATTAATGTCTTATATAAAATTTCAGCTCTTATTTAAATCTCCTCATGAATGTTATCTCCCTGATTATTTCAGAATGGAGCAGGTACCATATATAATCTCTTTCTCCCCAGAGCATTTCATACACATTTTACCATCATGTTTTTCACATTCTAAGGACTCCCAAAGAATAATCAATCTCATTTAGCAAATATTTCTTGGATACCAACTATGTATCTGGGACTGAATGTAATAATTCATTAAATGAATATGATACATTGCAGTTAATAAAACACCAACACACCTATTATCTGATATTATTCATAACATCTCTGTGAGGTAGGCACTGCCACTTGATAAACATACACAGACCAGAAGTGTGATTTACCAAAAATCACATGCTGTAGAACAGCAGAGTTGGAATGCCAATCTTTTTGTTTGTTTGTTTGTTGTGGGGTTTTTTTGTTTTTTTGAGACAGGGTCTCGCTTTGTAGTTCAGGCTGGCCCTAAGCTCACTATGTAGCCCAGGCAAGCCTCAAACTCAGCAATCTTCCTGTCTCTGCCTCCCGAGTGCTGGGATTACAAGCGTGAGCCACCACACCCAGCACTATGGTATGTGGTATTGATTAGTGGGCGTGAGTCTCCACGCCCAGCATTGTATGTGGTTACCAGGGACCGAACTCAGGACCTTGCGCTTGCAAGGCAGGTGCCAGAACCACTGAGCTAACCCTCCGGCCCCTGGAATGCCAATCTTAGTCTTCAGATTCTAAGTCTTTTCCACTTGACTATAGAAAGCAGAAAACAAATCTGGACTCTCTGATGGTCATAAGATATTCTATTAGTTTTCTATTGCTGCTGTAACAAAGTTAGTAATTTAGGCAACACTAACATTATCCTGACAGTTTTGTAGGATAGAAAACCTAATAGAGGTCACACAGGGCTAAAATCAGGGGTCAGTAGAGGTGTGTCCATTTCTAAGAGATAGCCTATATTTGTTTATATAACTTCTCAAAGCTATTTACATTTTGTGGTTTTTGTCCCCATCCCTTCCTCCATCTTCTAAGTAGTGACACTGCATCTATCCGTGACTTTCATGCACAATGATAGAGTCCCTCTGACTCTATTTCACTTTGAAGGACCCTTGTGATTATGTCAGAGTCACCCAGATAGCCATGATAATTTCCCTATTTAAGGATGGGCTGATTAGCAACTTCAATTTTTTTTTTTTTTGAGGCTGGGTCTCGCTTTGTAGTTCAGGCTGTCCCTGAGCTCACTATGTAGCCCAGGCAAGCCTGGATCAACTTCAGTTTTTTTCAGTAACCTTAACTCTTCTTTGCCTCGTAGCCTAATGTATTCATAGATTCCGTGATTTAGGTTGTGAATATCTTTGGGAGACCATTACTTTGCCTATCATGTGTATGTTTTGCAAATTTTCACTTCCCCAGGGCCTTCTGAGCATTTTCACATCTTAATTCATGATAGGAATAGTTCTTTCTACTGGAAAAAAAATCAATCATTAGATTACAACAAGACAATTTCTTTACTGGTATCTTCAGCTTCAGCAAGTACTTTACATAGGACATGAGCCAGAATTTGATTTATAAAAATTAGTATCTTCTGAACCCACAGGTTCTGGATTCAACAAATAAGAGAATTGTGGGCAATGACTTTCGATCACTTGCCTCAAGGACACATAGTAAATAACAGAGCAGAAATTAATTCAAGCTTATGTCCTGCTACAGATCTTTTTTTTTTCTTTTTGTATCAGGAATCAAACTCAGGACCTTTCACTTCCCAGGCACGTGTGGGGCCACTGAGATAAATCCTCAGCCCTGTGTCCTGCTACAATCCTCGTAACTTTTCCATTATACCCTCTCCTTACCAATAATAGTTATTCCTAGTTCCTGAATCTAATGCCTGTGGTATGTAATTTTTGTACTGGAGGTTAAACCTTAGGCTTACATCCTTATTTCTTGTTTCATTTTTTATTTTGAGACAGTGATACCAGATGGAAGCTCTGCCCATGTTCTTGGTGCCCTTAACAAAGAATTGAGCAGGACAACCAAAAAGAGCAAAAAGATCCAAGTTTTCTTTTAACTTTTAAAAAGTTTTATTAATACATGTTTACAACACATGACGAATACGTTCATCGTGTGGAGCTGGTAGATGTACTTAACACATCTTAATTATTTTTATTGCCCCTTCTCCTCTCCTCCCTCCCCACTCAAAGATTTATTGAAAAATGAACATACACTCGACAGGCTGTGAGTGGACCCTCAGGAAGAGGTCATGGTCCCAAGGAGGCTTTTGTGTGGAGGGCTTTGAGCATTGTGGTTTGGTGGAGGGTAGAGGAGTTGGTCTGAGATTTGCCTCTGCCAATGAGCAGCATGGCTCTGCTGCCTCTGCGTCAGGAGGTAGTGTTTGGTCAAAAACTTTTGGAGGAATTGTTCTAGCACTCAAAGTTTTGGGAGGAACTGTCATGGTACTCAAAGTCTCTGCAGAGGGGTATCAAAACTGCATAGTCAGTGACATGGTAATTATGATGAGCAACGGGCACATGCCAGAGACTGTATATAATCTAGTTACCTGGTTACTTAGTTCCATTGAATGTAGACCCAGGTATTCTGGTCGTAGGCTAATATTTAACTCAGAAGATGCACCTGGCCCAGAAAGCGAGCTCCACGGTAGGTCGTCCCCTCTTACTCAACCCACCTCCTTACTTACCTTCTGCCTCAACAGTCACAGTACGGAAGTCCCGGTGGCTTCTTTGCCTGATTCGCTCGATTCTAGAACAGGTAAATTCTTAGTAATCCACAAGGTGGCACTAGAGACAGAAAAGTGGATGCCTTGTTTCACACCGATCCCTTGATGAGGGAAAGAACTAGCCTTTCATTTGGGTTTCCCTCCATCACAAGAGCTCTTTGTTGTTGTTTATTTTTGTTTTCGAAAAGAAAGTGTAATAGACTACGAAGCATTCCACAGATGTTAATAATGTGAATTTTTCTTCCACTTGGAGGAAACATAGAAGATAGCTATATAGTTATACAAGAGATCCTGGGGCCGGAGGGTTAGCTCAGTGGTTCCGGCGCCTGCCTCGCAAGCGCAAGGTCCTGAGTTCGATCCCCGGTAACCACATACAATGCTGGGCGTGGAGACTCACACCCACCAACCATCAATACCGTATACCACAGTGCCGGGCGTGGTGGCTCACGCCTGTAATCCCAGCACTCAGGAGGCAGAGACAGGAGGATTGCTGAGTTCGAAGCTTGCCTAGGCTACATAGTGAGCTCAGAGCCAGCCTGAACTACAAAGCGAGACCCTGTCTCAAAAAAAAAAAAAGAGAGATCCTGGATTACACTTGATTTTATTCTCATTCCTCATCCAGGGGCTGCTTTTGTTTACAATTTGCTCATGCAATTGATTTCCTATCTTAGTGTCCAGTCATCTCTCCCAAAGACATACTTTGAATTTCTCCCAAGATCACTGAGCCAGTGATCTAGGAGTTCAAAGAGAACTCCTAGAAGTCTATCTCATCATCCAGGCTGTTGGGGGAGGCGTTAGGTTTCTTCTGCTCTTTTCAAAAGATCGCTTCAAAGGAATATTACAGTTAGAACTTCATGGAAGTTCCAGAAATCCACTTAAAAGATGAAGGTACTGTTGGGGCTGGAGAGTCAGCTCAGTGGTTCCAGCGCCTGCCTCGCAAGCGGAAGGTCCTGAGTTCGATCCCCAGTAACCACATACAATGCTGGACGTGGAGAGTCACGCCCACCAGCCATCAATACCACATACCACAGTGCCAGGTGGTGGCTCACGCCTGTAATCCCAGCACTTGGGAGGCAGAGGCAGGAGGATTGCTGAGTTCGAGGCTTGCCTGGGTTACATAGAGAGCTCAGGGCCAGCCTGAACTACAAAGCGAGACCCTGTCTAAAAAAAAAAAAAAGATACTGTTAAATATCTGCCTCCAAGTGTCACTACTTTCAGGCATCTGAAAAGTATTATAGCAGAAACAGAACTTAGAACTCCCCAATCTAATTGGATAAGAAAAAAATCTCTTCATTTCTATATATAAAGAAAAGGTGAAGAGGTATTACTCCAGAAAAGGAGGTGAAAGACGAAAGATTGTTCCATGCAAAGTTCCAAGATAAGAGAAAGGTCACCGAAAAGAAAATAATGCGTCCAGCAGGCTTGAAAATATGAATTATAGTTACACATGGTTCAGCTGGAAATGTTGAGTGAGATGACAGAGTTAAAATGGGACGTGCAAGCTAGAGAGAAATGATTCAGCCCTGTATTTTGTTAAGAGTCTGTCCTGAGAGCAGTGGACATCCACCAATGGACCACAAGGTGGGGCAACGCGAACATCCTTTTATGATTAAGAAAGCCCTTTCTGGCCGCAAGATACAGAATGGAGGAAGGCAAGACTAGGTGGAAGATATGCTGCATATTTTGTTTGCCTCTCCAGACACTGTCTCCACCCTCCTCCAGTTCTGTATGCTAAAATTTTGGTCTCTGTGAGCTCCTAGAGGGCTGTCTTGTCCTCTGGCTTTTGGTTGGGTCCAGCCTTGGAAGACTGAAGGGGACGAGAGGTCAAGAGGAAAGGTGCATGCATTTATCCCCAGTGCCCTCCGCACTGAGTCATTGTGTGAAGACAGTTCACCAAAGCCCACAGCTTCGAGCATGCCGCATGCACCACACAACTGCCATCTTCCAGTTGTGACAATTGTTCCCTCCCTTACTTTTCTGCCCTTTGGATAGTAATGGTTTCTACTGTTGTTAGCTCTGGGGAAACCTTGCAACCCTTGTTACATACATTTTGTGAATAGTTAATGCACACATTTTGTGAATAATTTCTTTTTTAAACAACACCTCTTCAACTCTTGTCTGAGTGTGGCACCTGTTTCTTGCCAGCCCTTTGACTGATACAGAAAAACTAGTAATATGAGAGCTAAGATTTCTTATGTGCTGAGTATTTTCCTAAACATTATATACATTAACACATGTACTACTCACAGAAATCTTATGAGACCTCCTTCCTTTATAGATGTAGAATCTGAGATAGAGAGAGATTAGGTGACTTTTCCTAAAGTTACCTAGCTAATGAGAGACTGCTAGATTTCAAACCCATACAGTCCCTTTTCATCACCACTTTGCTGTTGTATTGAAGAGGTGACACTGAACATTGTAGCAATATCAATGGAATAGAAAAATAAAGAAATTTAAGAAATCGCTGCTGATCCTGTGTAGTTTCGGGTACCAGTTAGGATCAAGAGACAATACATTACATTGTCATGGTCACATATTTAGGAATGAGATGGACCAAAGATTGCATTGTATATGAATCTGACTGGCTAGGTAATCTTGTTATTTTACCTCTCAGGATTTCACTTTCCTTATCTGTAAAGTGGGATCTATAATAACTACTTCATAGATTGCTTTAAGAATTAAACAAGATCACAGCATATGTTACTACATGTGGCATATAGTAGATGCTTGCTTAAAAGATGTTTAATAAATAAAGATGCTTTAAAATATTTGTTAATAGATTTACTCAAAGAGACATGGAGCACATAGAGGAATTTAGGAATGTTCCTGTGTGCTGATTGCCCATCCTGAGAGTAAACCAGACCTTCCTTTCTCATAGATGGTGCACTATTTTGGTCACCTTGACAGCATATCCTTAACTTTTTTTTTTTTTTTTTTTGAGACAGGGTCATGCTTTGTAGTTCAGGCTGGCCCTCAGCTCACTATGTAGCCCAGGCAAGCCTTGGACTCAGCAATCCTCCTGTCTGCCTCCCGAGTGCTGGGATTACATGCATGACCACCACGCCTGGCACTGTGGTATGTGGTATTGATTGCTGGTGGGCGTGAGTCACCATGCCCAGCATTGTATGTGGTTACCGGAATCGAACTCAGGACCTTGCGCTTGCGAGGCAGGCGCTGGAACCACTGAGCTAAATCTCCAGCCCCTCCTTAACTTTTATATTAGAAAAATATCCTCAAGCCTGTAATCCCAGCACTTGGGAGGCAGAGGCAGGAGGATTGCTGAGTTCAAGGCTTGCCTGGGCTACATAGTGAGCTCAGGGCCAGCCTGAACTATAAAGCAAGACCCTGTCTCAAAAAAAAAAAAATATCCTCACCTCTGCCAGGCTCCATGAGTCCTAATTCATACCCTTATCATTAGTCACAATCACGACATATAGCACATCATGAGAGCTCAGTAATATCTGCTGAATGAATGAATGAATGATCCAGTACTCCCAGGAAATTATTCCTAAGCCTCATTTCTATTCTTTGTTCCTCCTGTCATCAAGATTAGAAGATTGGGCTGCTGTTTATTGATTACTTTTTTCATTTATTGACAGTCTAAGGAATACCAGGTGCTTAGTAAATACCTTTCAGTGAATGCAGTTACAGTAAGTTGGCAGGCAACACAGTGGAGACTTTGGAATCAGATATGCTGGGTTGAACGCTGTAACAATTGGGCACATTGAGTAGTCTAAATGCGCCATTTCCTTCTGTGAAGAATGAGGACAATTGGATCAATTTCATAGACATAAGCATATGGTGAGGATTAAATGACATGACACTGGATGGCTCTCAGTGACGGCTTAGTAAATGCTCATACAATAGTGCTGAGTATGGGGGAGTCACCCTGGGACCATCGTCCTTTCTTTCATTCTTTATTTATCTTTTTAAAAGTCAGTAGGTGAAGGGCATGATGCTTAGGGCATTACTCTTAAGTCTGCCTACTGTAACAGTGGCCTGGGAATAGGGTTCAAACTTTAGAGATCTTAAGAAACAACTAGGAAGATAGTTTGAAAGACTTATAAAAAGAAAAATACAGATTTCCAGCCAGCTGTGGTACACACCTGTAATTGCAGCACTTGGGAGGATAAGAAGGAAGATCCTAAATTCAAGAACACCCTGGGCTACACTGGCCTACACTGTCTCAAAAGAGAGAGACACTGTCTCAAATTTTTAAAATCAAGAACTGGAGATTTAGCTCAGTGGTTCTGGTGCCTGCCTAGCAAGTGCAAGGTCCTTGGTTCAATCCTTGGTAACCACATACAACAATACCGGGCGTGGTGACTCATGCCCACCAGCAATCAGTACCACGTACCACAGTGCTGGGCGTGGTGGCTCATGCTGTAATCCCAGCACTTGGGAGGCAGAGGCAGGAGGATTGCTGAGTTTGAGGCTTGCCTAGTCTACATAGTGAGCTCAGGGCCAGCCTGAACTACAAAGCGAGACCCTGTCTCAAAAAAACAAATCAAAACATGTAATCCCAACACTCGGGAGGCAGAGACAGGAGGATTGCTGAGTTCGCGGCGTCTTGCCTGGGCACCATAGTGAGCTCAGGGCCAGCCTGAACTACAAAGCGAGACCCTATCTCCAAAAAAAGCAAAACAAAACAAAACAAACAAAAAAATAATAATAAAAATGGATTTTTAGGGCCACATTTTGAGGAACTTTGATAGCATATCCTGGACCCTTCACAGATAATTGAGGTTGACTTGATACTGCAGCCTTGTCCTTGAGCTTGGGACTTAGACGTTCCTGCTTGCCAAGAATGACCACAGGTAGTCTGAAGATTCAGTCTCCAATTCCTGGTGTAGGGCCCAGGTGTGTCCTCAATGCCCAGTGCCCCAGACAACATACTGATTTCCGTTTCCTCACCTTGGCTAGATTCTTAGCCCAAAAGGCCCTCTTTTCTGCCTTTTCCTAATCAAATCCTTTTTGTCCAGCAAGATTTTCCTTAAACTTAACCCATAGGCCCCATCATGTACACCCACTTAAGGCTTCACAATTGTATTTCTCTTTCCTTCCCATTTGAAGAAAACTCCCTCATCTCTTGCTTGTCTATCTGTGCTTTCCTAAAGTGCCACTTTAAGATGAAATGCAATGACATTTGTGAAGAATAAGGTCTTTCCAAGTTGATCTCCCCAAAGGATATTATCTTATATTATTAATAAACAAGAAGGCTGAACTTCAAAGATGCAGCAGATTGTGAGATTCTGCTGTCCATGAAACTAAGGAGACTTTGTGATTTTATGACTAAAAGCTACCATAATACTCTGAGGCTTTTGACCCTGAGCCTCTGTTAAAGAATAGGGAAAATATGGTGTCGACAAAATCATGTCTGTGAATTGTCTTAGTTAAGGTCCTGAAAGCTAGATCTAGCCTTTATCTCCACATTTTCGTGTCCTCTGAAATGCCTAACACAAGTTTTTCCCTAAGTAGGTATTTAATTCATGATAATTGAATCAGGTCAGCTGATCCATATTATTGATTTCTTGCCCCAAGAAACATTAAGTCCAGGGGGGATATTATTTGCCCAAAGTATTGTGAAAAGTTGATTAAGTAAAAGGCAAAAAGGAAAAAAATAAAAGCATTGTGTGGCCTTATAATGAATGAAATTTGTGTCCTCACAAAATTCATAGGTTGATATCCTAACATCCAAGGTTACAGCTCTGGAGATACGGCCTTTAAGAAACAGCAAAGGTAAATATCCCAAGGATGAGGCTGTAGTCCAGTGGGACCGCTATCCTTGTAAGAAGACACCAGGGATGAAAGAAGAGACCATGTGAGGACATAAGAAGGCCCTCTGCAGCCAAGGAGAAAGGCCTCAGGGAAAACCAAACTTGGCGACACCTTCATCTTTGACTTCCAGAATTGTGTGAAAACAAATTTTTTTTTTCCCAGTACTGGGAATTGAACTCAGGTCCTTGTGTTTGCAAGAAATTTCAGGTGTTGTCTAACACCCTAAGTCTGGTATTTTGTAGTGACAGAATTAGCAATCTACTAGAGTCCTTATTCTACTTTTTTTTTTTTTCATTTTGATGCTAGACAGTGTACCAGGACCGCACAAATGCTCATCCCTACCACTGAAATCTAGCACCAGCCACCTTTATAGGAAGAGCAGAACTTTCTGCAAGTGTTTTGAGTGCAACTTTAGCAAGGTATCCAGAGAAGAGACTGGATGCAGCCAGGCATGGTGGCTCACGCCTATAATCCCAGCATTTCTGAGGCTGAGCCAGGAGGATCACCCTGAGTTCACAACCAGCCTAGATTACATAGTGAGTTCACAGTCAGCCTGAACTACACAGGGAAACCCTGTCTCAGTCCTCCCCTCAAGAAAAAGAGGTTCAAGCATCAGATAAACTGAAGAAATAGAAGGTTAAAACAAAGGAGGAGGCTGTCTCATTTGCTGACATGCTCTGATTCTCTAGGTGGTCGGTGTCGTGTGCAGCATTTCCCAACATAGCTGGACAGTAAAACTGCCTGCCCTTTTTGGAACAGGGTGTATTCTTATTGTACAGTATTCTTTGGGAAAAAAAATTCAGAAAATGCTGATTTATGGTTTTATTTTCCTTTTGCTGATCTGTTTCTTAAACTGTTCTGCTATACTCTGATGTTGAGGAACCTTGTTGAATGGAATCTGGGGCATGGAATATAGTATTCCAAAGAAATCATCCATGGAATGAGCAATGACCCTCCCTGAAGGCCCTTTTAGATGCTCTACCATTGAGCTATACTCATTGAAGCCCCTCTTAGAAACAAACTGTTTACTGTCATTCCATCACCCTTTTCCTTCAAGGACCAACCCAAGGTAAGAAGTTGGAGTAACCAAACCAAAAGGAAGACCAGTTCAAAGGAAAGGCTTAAACCAAAACCTAAACACCTACAAGGAAATCAGACTAAAGTCTGGGAACCAAGCCATCTGTAAATACTTCAATTTTTTAATTACTTTTCCATTTTCCCATATGGCTGGTAATAAAATCCTTAAAACAAAAAGGTCATTTAAGCTTGCAGTTTAGGAAGAAAGAGATGAAGAGAATAAATCCAATCTGCAGCCTGCTTGTGAAAGGTATAGGGTGCAGGGTGACAGAATGTCTCAAGAAGAGATGGAAGCTGGGAATATGGAATTTCTGACAAGGAAGAAAGAATAAAGAATGCTTTCTGGCTTGTGGAATGGGGTTTAGTGCTTTAAAAAAAATAAAAAATAAAAACAAGTCTGAACCAAGATTCCTTTTCACTATACAATGAATTAAAAGGTCATGGGTCAAAGCTAGCTATCTTTTTGGTTGACATTCAACATATACTTGTTGAGCACTAATTATGAGCCAGTACTGTCCTAGCAAAAAAGCAAGACAAAAATCTCTGTCCTTACAATTTGACATTCTACTGGATTGTTGTTAGTGGTGGTGGTAGCAGGAGTGGTGGGGATTGAACCCAGTACCTGGTGCATACTAGGGGAGCGCTATTCCACTGAGCTACACCCCCATATCTCTAATGGGTGTTTATAGTGTTTTATTTCCATTTTTATTGTAAACTACATCATATAGATGCAAAAGAATATAAAATTTGGAGCCACATTAAAAATAATCATAAAATAAAAATAAAAAATAAAAAGATTTTTTAAAAAAGCAAATACACAACTCAAGCAACTCCATTTAAGGACAAGAATATTAGTAGTAGCATTAGATCTATGCCTAAGTTTGAGAGTAATTGATATTTTTAAAATATTTATTTATATCTTATTTTATTTATAAAATTATAGCTGTGCATTTTTAAAAGTAAGAAAATGCCGACATGGTTTTATTGTGAGAATAAAAATATCCCTACAACAAAGAGATTACCATTATTAATAATTCATCAAAACATATCCTTCTAGGTTTCCCTTCCTTCCTTCTTTCCTTCCTTCCTGCCTGCCTCCCTCCCTGTCTTGCTTCTTTTTGCAATGATGAGGATTAAACCAGGGCCATTTATGCTAAACACACACTCCACATCTGACCTACAACCCCACTCCCTAGTGAATATATTATTATATTCACTGACAATTTATAACATCAAGTTTCTATGTGGGGAGGTAATGAATCCCTCCATTTATTTAGGTCTTTAATATCTTTCAATAGCGATGTGTAATTCTTCTTAAAAGAAATGTATGACCTTGTTAGATATATTTCAAAGGGCTTTTTGAAAATTTTTATTTATTTTTGCTACTTTAAATTGTATTCTTAGTAGAATTGCTCTTGGGCTGGGAATGTAACTTAATGGTAGAGCAATTGCCTAATAAATATGAGGTCCCAGATTCTCTCTCCAGCACCATGAGAATTAAATAAAATAAAATAGTAAAGAACTCTGTCTTTGTTTTTGTGGTACCAGAAACTGAACCCAAAGAATACTGAAGTAAATCCCTAGACACACTCCCCTTCTTTTTCTAAGATAGGGTCTTGCTATGTAGCTGTGTTGGCCTCCAACTTGTGATCCTCTTATCTCTGCCTCCCAGATTATAAGTATGTGCCACCATTCTTTTTTTTTTTTTTTTTGCTTTTTGGAGACAGGGTCTCACTTTGTAGTTCAGGCTGGCCCTGAGCTCACTATGGTGCCCAGGCAAGCCGCCGCGAACTCAGCAATCCTCCCGTCTCTGCCTCCCGAGTGCTGGGATTACAGGCATGAGCCACCACGCCCAGCATTATATGTGGTAACTGGGGATCGAACTCAGGTCCTTACCGCTTGCGAGGCAGGCGCCGGAACCACTGAGCCAACCCTCCAGCCCTGTGCCACCATTCTTGACTTCTTACAATTTTTTCTTGGGACAAAGTTGCTATTGCTCAGCTGGTCTTGTGTTTACAACCCTTCTGCCTCAGCCTTCTGAGCAGCTGGGATTACAAGTATGTGCCATCTTGATCCAGCTAAGGACTCCGGTCTATTTGCCACTATACTTCCAGTATATCTACCACTGCCTACCATGCAGTATATGCTCAAGAAGTATGTATTAATTGAATTAATGAATAAAACCTCTAGTAGACTGTTGAATGTGTTAATGCAATATGTACAGGGGACTTTCTTGTTATTTTATGCTGTCCTACCATAATTTCTGATAGTCTGTCATGGAAGACTTCAGCTACTGAAGACTTCTGTCTGATAGGCAATTCACCCCAAGGAATTACATATTAAACCAGGAAGAAGGGAGGGAATCCTAGAAAGGGTTTAAATAGAACCTTTGACCATGAAAGACTTTAAATCATGGGACCACTTGAACAAATCATTTTTTTTTCCAAATTCTCCTCCAGAATTAGCTTGACTGGGATCTCCTCACATCATTCCCAAATGCCATCACCACTACCACCCTTCTGCTCTAAAATCTAAGATGTTGGCAACTGCCTTAGCCAGGCATCATCCTACTTGTTCAGAATGGATGTTCAGCTCTTTCTACAGCCATTAGACACCTTCAATGTACTAGAGCCTCTGCAGAATCTAGGCACTGACAGTGAAATAATACAATCTTCCCTGACCTCCATGAGCTCATGGCTAGTGGTGGCAAAGACAAATACAACTGGGCAAGGTAGCACTTTGTTTTTAAAACAATGTTCCAGTAGTACCCCCATAAAACATTCAGTACAACTCCCAAAGCCAGAGGGGACTGGCATGTAGACAACTCAAACAGAGTCTCTGCTCTGTTTCTCTTACTACCAGTAGACCATCGGTTGCCCTAGGTGTGTCCTGGGTGTTGTGAGGAGGGCTGGGTGCCCAGCCCTAGTCTGTGCTGTGGCTTCTAGTGTGAGTCCCAGCTCAGGCTTCAGGGGTTCTTCAGGATGTGAAGGAAAACAATAAACCATTCTAGAGCTGCACTCAGCCTAGAATTCCCAGCCTTCTTCCTGCTTTATAAATTGGTCTTCTCACACATTTCCCTGCACACGGCCTGCCACAGCAGGACAGAGTAGATGCAAATTTCACTGTCACTATCTCACAGACCCCAAACCACGAGGCCTCTTCAATACCTGCCTTGATCCTTGAGCCTATTCCTTGGTTCCATCTCTTCCTCTTTTTTTGGTGTGTGTGTATAAATTATTCACTCAAGAAGAATTTATGTTAGCATCTACACTACACTGTACTGGTTAACGGGAAGGACTCTGGGATTTCGGTTCAACTTCTTTTTTACTAACAATGAACTTAGGTGAGTTAAATATTTCTTTTGTGTCCTCATCATAAAAAGTGAACAAAAATAGTGCCTATCTCATGAGGTTGTTATGAAGATTAAATTGATATATCTATGAAAGGCTTAGAATAGTGCCTGAAACCTAGTAATCAAAGTGAGAGTGTTAAGTAGAGGGTACTGTCAATTTTATGTCAATCACTAACCTAAACTCTTACACTAATGCACTTAATCTTCAAATTACCCTATGGGTTGGTACATTTTACAATGAGAGGCGTGTAACTGAGGTTTTAAATAAAACAGTTTAAGTAACTTGTCCAAGGCTCCTGGGTATAGCATGAACAAAAGAGGCAAGGTTTCAGATAGCATGAAACTTTCATTAAACAAATAAAAATTTAATGATTATGAATGAACGTGGTAGAGAAAAATAAAATGAGAGGCAGGGATGTAGTAGAGCCTAGCTACACTTCTGTGAGGAAGTGTCATTTCAGGGACCTGCCCTTCCCTGCTACTGGCCTCGACATACTCAGGAACTAAATATTGCTTGTGGAATTATTGGAGTCTAATTTCCTTTGTTTATATAGGTTCCCAGGCCTCCTTGGCACATTCGCTTAGTTTATTTCACAATAAACAAAGAAAAATTATATTCACTTCACAGAAAAATGTATTGTGCACCATTGGACAATCTACTCCATGGTAATTAGAAAAAAATATACTCTGACACAATAACTCCCTTGCCAAAGGAAACCACAAGGGGCCGTGAGCCTGGTGGACAGAGGAGGACGAAGAGTAGCACATGCAGGAACTCAAGCAAGGTCTGGCCTGCTCTTTTCTCAGGCCAACAAGAGGTTGTCCCTTATTTTATTGGCAGCTCTCAGTCTGTGCACTGTTAAGTGTGGTATAATCAATAAATATAGTGAATAGTTTTTTAAAAATTTATAGTAGAAGATGGGCCGGGGATTTAGCTCAAGTAGTACATGTGCTACCTTGGAAGCACAAGGGTTCAAGTTCGATCCTTGGTACCACATACACACATTACAGTAGAAGATACATTGGCATTAATCCACCTGAAAATATTCTCTTCACTCTCTTGTTTTGAACACACTTATTCCATCATTCTTGTCATTTTTTTTTTTTGAGGCAGGGTCTTGCTTTATAGTTCAGGCTGACCCTGAGCTCACTATGTACCCCAGGCTAGCATCAAACTCACAGCATCCTCCTGCCTCTGCCTCCCAAATGCTGGAATTACAGGCATGAGCCACCACACCCAGCATTGTGGTATATGGTACTGAGGATTGAACTCAGGACCTTGGGCTTCAAGGCTGATACAGGAACCACTGAGGTAAATCTCCAGCCCATTCTTGCCATTTTCTGAAGTAGTTTACAAATTCTCTTTTGTGAATTCTCTTCATAAGATGTGATAAAACCTACAGCAAATGCTGCTGCCAACTGCCAAGGCAGGATTGTAAAAACATTATAGCCTGCCCTTGTCCTTATTCACCAGATCTGGTGCTGAATTACGGGATTCTTCTCCAAAGTCAAAATGAGCATGAGAGGTAAAAACTTTGAATCAATTCAGTCATCATTAAGGCAGTCATGACAGCGCAACTGAAGACACTCAAGAAAGAAGATTTCCAGAACTGCTTCCAAAAGTGGCAAGAATGATGGAAAAAGTGTGTTCAAAATGAGAGGAAGTATTCTGAGGGGGATTAATGGCAATTTCTCTTTTACTGTAATATTTAAAATATGCACCATTTTTAAAATCACACTTCATAGTTTGAGATTGTTCTTCACTTTTCATATTTAGATGAAGTAAATAAGCCCTTCCAGGTTATTCTTAGAGAGTAGTACCTATGAAGGAGCTAAAGTGCATCTTGAGTACCGTGGATCTCTGTACCTCTCACCCTTATTCTCAGGGTGCTGCCCAGCACCTGTGTTAGTTTCCTGTGGCTGCTGTCACAAAGTTTTATAAACTGGGTAGATTAGAACAAAAATTTACTGTCTTGAATTTCTGAAAGCTGGACATGCAAGATCAAGTTATCAGCAGGGCTATTTCCATCTGAAAAGTCTGTTCCATGCCTGTCTCCTCGCTTTTAGTGTCACCAGGGTTGCTTTGCATTCCTTGGCTTCCAGCTGGCCACATCACTCAGGTCTCTGCGCTGGCATTACCTAGCCTTCTTTTCTGTGTCTCTCTGTGTCTGCATATCCCTCTCCTTTCTCGTATAAAGATACCAGTCACTCGCTGCATGGAGGGACTGTACTCACTCAGTATGGCCTCAGTCTGGATCTCTCTACAAAGACCAGTTCCCAAGTAAAGCCATATTCACCCTTCCCAGGTGTCAAAACTTGAATAGAACACAGTGTGTGTGCAGGGATACAGTCCAACCTCCTTAGCAAAGTGGACACCAATACCCCTTTGAATGGGTACTGTCTCCAAGCCACAGCTTAGTGAGCAGATAATACCTTTGTATGAATTACACAAATAAGTCCTTTCTCTTAGTAGCAGCTCCATACCAAGACATGAAGCTTTGGACTCAGCTAGATTTCAAGACCTAATCAGTCCCCTCTGGCTCCTTGACAGATCAAACCCTCCTCAGCTCTGCACTCAGCTGGCTGCCTATGGTCTTCTTTTTCCTTCATCCCTAACCAGCTGTTTCTTTCATTTCCATATCCTAAAGATTCAACTCCTTCTTGATCTCCTCTGTCCCATTTTTGGATGTATTTTGCAGAATGATCTGAATCTGTGAATAGCTGGTACATTTTCCTGGCCAACATCTGTTACTTTCTATTCTGGAAATGATACCCTAGTTCTCTCATGGGGCACTACCTATCTCTTACTTGCAGTTCATCAGGTGAGACAGACCCTACTTTCCAGCTCCAGAGATAAGTAGAGGACCCAAGCTTGGCCCTCAGAATACTTTGTCTTTTAGTGTAATGATTGCTCCTAGATTATTCTATGTATGACCCAAGAGTTTTGCCATAACTATCAAAGCAGAGGTGTTCTCACTCTGTTCAGATGGGTATATTAGTAGGATAAGCCTGAAGCAGCCAGAGAATGAAGCCAATCCAGAGAAGAGCAAAGCTGAAAAAACAGAGCATCCTGATAACATAATTTAATCATCTGGAACCAGCTATGCCTGAAGTTTGACATATTTCATGGACTTTATAGAACATGAGCTAACAAATTCCCTTTCTATCACACCCTTCCCCTATTAAAAAATTTCATGTGAGTGTTAAAAGTGGGTTTACAAGCTGGATATGGTGGCACACGCCTGTAATCCTAGTGCTCAGGATTGCCCCAAGTTTAGAACCAGCCTGAATCATGTATAAAGACCTTGTCTCAAAAAGCCAAAACAAAGGGCCAGGGATTTTGCTCAGTGGCACTGCACCTGCCTCACAAGCATAAGGTCCTTGTTCCTCCCCTGGTACCAAAAAAAAAATAAAAAATAAAAAAGTGGGTTTATATATTCCTTATAATGGAAAGTATTTTGACTGAATGCAGTGTTTGACTCTTTCATTATCTCTGTTCTGCATTGCTAAAGTTGTGTCCATCCTGAGTCATCAAGCTCTTCCTAGTGAGCAGGGGTTAACAAGATTAAAGAAAGGGATAGAGGTCCCCACACCATAGCAGGGCTGGGTATAGGATTGAACCGGCTGCTTAGACTTGTTATACTTTTACAGGAGTGAGGGATGGATTCTGCCCCTCCCTCGGGTAGCCAGTCATGTGTGCATTTTGTTTCATTTTCCTATGGGCTCATCGCTTTCCAGATCAGCAGCTTTGTTCTGCGCAGAGCTAATACTGAGCTAATGTGCTCCTTATCCTCTGCATCCTCCACATCAGTAGCACAGAGATGTGACAAAGACCCCGACAGGCTCTCCCTGAGCTCTTGTCCCTCCTCCTCTATGAAGCCTTCCTTGGCTGTTGTAAGCCACCTGGATCCTCTCCATTTCTGTCTGTCATGAGCTTCTGCATTATATTGTAACTTTTGTTGCACTGTATTGGAGTTGCTTTACAGTTTTTTTTTAAGGTCTCAGAAGGCAAGGGTCTCCTCCCAAAGTTCTTAGTGCAAATTCTGGGAACAGTCACTCTATAAAATAGTTTAGATGAACTTTAAAGCAAATACTATCACTGTCACTCTCCTGTACAGGAATTACATGAAGAAACCCGTTTGTACCAATAAAACATTGACAGAGAAGATACCATCCACAGATATTTGCAAACGAGCTTACCCTTCTTCTACTGTGTGTTTACCCCTGTGTATCCATCATCTCTTCAGATGTGTACAAACTCACGATTCTGCCTGATATTTCATAGTATTATAGGTAGAAAAGCCAGCTAGACATATGTAGGCAGATAGATAGGCCTGGCCCTTGGAAGGGAGCACAAAAACCAACTTGGAGGTTAGTGTTGCCAGAGAAAAAAGCTATCCCACTCATGTAGGATAAATAGCTGTCACTGAGATTCCAAATAGGCAGCCACCAGATATTCAAAAGAGGGCGCCAACTCCTGGGGTGGAGGGCTGAGACTTTAACCCACCTCCCTGGAAAAGAGTCAGAGTGAAAAATTCCTGTTTGAGCCGGGCGTGGTGGCTCACGCCTGTCATCCCAGCACTCAGGAGGCAGAGACAGGCGGATTGCTGAGTTCGCGGCTTGCCTGGGCTACATAGTGAGCTCAGAGCCAGCCTGAACTACAAAGCGGGACCCTGTCTCAAAAAAAAAAAAAAAAAATCCTGTTTGATTGTTGCTGACTTGATTTCTCCTTGGACCCTATTCAAAGTTGCTGAAGTAACTATACTTGTCATATACCCACTGGTTAACTATGGTTTGCCCATTTCTTTCAAGTCTTTTTGGAAGCCCCCATTGTACTCATTGGTCAATTGTAACCCGTCCACTTTTTTAAAATCTTATTGTTAGCTCCCTTTTTCAGACCTGCCTCACCTCGTGGCTTTGCTCCATAAAAGCCCCATAAAAAGTGAGGTAGATGGGTTACCCACTTTCCGGGTTTCCCCTTCTGTCTCTCTTAAGGCAGAAGCTTTCTCTCTCAATAAAATTGTCCTGCTCAAACTTCTGTTGTTCCTAAAATTCATTCTTCAAGTTTTAGAGAACATGAACTCGCATTTCATGTGAGGAGGGGAGTTAGACCTTAACTCTCCTGCATCAACAGGCCACTGAAAAGTGTTGATGTGCAGAACACAGAAAAAACAAAGGCGCCTGAAAATATCTGCTTAGCTAGAATCTGACAGGGACATGAGAGTTACTATTCCTCTCTCTGTTCGGTCCTACAGAGGGACTACTCGATTTTGTTAACTGATCCTCCTTAGGAATTCTGCTCAGCCTGTTATGGGACATCTCCCAAGGTTGGCATGAGACAAGTCTGGCCCCTGCTTGCATAAGTTAGAACAAGCAATTAGGGGGATTGAAGATGGTGTGCAACTTCGGTAAGGTGACATCTCAGTGTGACGGGGGAGGCCACCTTGCCCTGGCTCAGTGACATGAGGAGAGCCTCTGCTGCTCACCCCTGCTCTAGGTTTAATTTTGTTACAGGTGTGGGGGTGACAAGAGGAATGTGTTCCTCTCCTTCCTTCTCTTCCACACGCATATAGGAAGTGGATACAGACAGACACAGGATGCTTCTCCACCCCCACCTCCCCAACACTCCTTCCACCACAGGTACGGCTCAGGGTCAGGACAAACAACTCATAGGGACAGACTCTGCCCTGTTCTGACCCCAACTAAGCCATCTGGTGCTTTTTCTATATAGTCTTGGATATGTCACTTCACTGATCCTGGCCTCAGTTTTCTTCATCTGAATACTTGCAAATATGATGGCTGTGGCAACACTCATCAGGATTTGGATGAGAAAAGGCTGGGAACTATAAAGAGCTGCACACATTATCCGTGATTTTTGTTATGATGCTTTGATCAGAGGAGACATGGACTCCCCTGTCTGCTGCTTCTTCTTGGTCTCAACTCCATCGGAGCTCACTGTTCTATCTGATCCCCAGCAGGCACTGGCAGATTTATCTTATCTGCATTTAGCTTCCAAAAGTTTCTCTGAAAGCAGTCAATATCAAAGTATGTTGCCCCTGGTAGTTTTAGGCGTGATTCAGTTTCTGGAATCCAACTGTATACTTGGGGTTGGGGGAAAGAGCAGGGAGGAGGGAATCCTTAGAAATGGTTCCAGGAGAAGCATTCTGGGATGAATGCTGCCTACACCTAGTACCCCTCTCCCCATCTAGCTCCTCACTTAGGTCCACAGCATTTCACTTTCTAATGAACCTCTTTATTTGACTCACATAAACGTGCTCAGTCAAGAATATTTCTCTCATTTTATAGATGGAAGGTTATTTATCTAAAACAACACAGTATGGTGTATAGTCAAGACCCAGACCCCACTCTCTGGAAGCCTATTGTTCTGCATGTAGGAAGGTACCTAGCTCAAAGGTGCTAACATAGTCTAAGCTTTTCTTCTGGACTCATTTCTCACTCCAAGTTTTGTCCAAATTTCTGGACAAAGTAGAAATGAATGAGAGATGAGTACCACTTTGTCAGGTGGTACTAGTGCTTTAAGTAGCCCAACAAGATCTTGGAAAAGAACTGTTTAAGACCATTTCCCAGACTCTCTTCCTTCTTCCTAACAAGATTCTTCTACCCTGATCAATTTCTAAGTCCAGGTTCTATCTCCTACTTATCACCCCTTGCCATTGCACCTTGGCTCTTGGTGTTTACACTGGCTCCCTCCAATTTGGGGGTCCCAGTGGCCTTACAAAGATTTAGATTGACTGTCTGTCACTGCTTGACTGGGATGACTATGTGTAGTGTCACAGTCAATACCACACTTCGGCATCTTCTGTGTGGACCAGATACTTCACGAATACTTTATATCATTCTCTCATTTAATCAGCAGCCTTGCGACGTAGATATTATTTTTTCCACTGATACACACAATTGAGTCTTCAAGATTAATTTACTCAAAGTCACAAAACCAATGATAAAGACCCAAGAACTGAACCTAAACCTGCTATCCTATAATCCCAAACAAACACTTAACTACTCTGCTGTACAACCGCCTTCCACTCCAACCTGTGACCTGATGTTTACAGGAGTTTAAAAATAGTTTACCACAGACAAAAGGTCTGTACTGTTTCCATGCTTCCAGGTTATACAGTCTGTGTAGCTTGTTTGTCTTCTGCAAGATCTTGCCCTCTCAGCCTGGCACACACTTGTTGCTTAATAAAGCAATAAGTCTGCCTTGAATTTGAATACATTTTTACTCAGACACAGCTGCCTGAGGCCTCTTCTGAAACACAGCCTGTGCTCTGTTCTCAACGAGTCTCCTCAGAGATTATTTCTCCTTCTCCTCTTGTTTTCCTTTAGCGCTTTCTAGCTTAGAACAGTCAGGCTTGGATGATCGATAAACTTAATGGCTAAAATCCTTTCTGGCAGACTCAGAAACTAGGTCCATAAGCCTGGCTGAGGGATGAGGGGTCACACGACCTCAGCTGTTTTCATTGTATCTGAGAAGGAAGGCTTTATAATAAAAGGACTCTTGCCAAAATCCTGTTTTCCACTTGTAGCTCTTACAGAAAAGGGGCATAGAATGAAAAAGCATTAGTGTTCAGAGGGCTTACAAAAACAAGCTCCTAAAGCCCAGAGATAAGAAATTATTTAACCCAGTTTACCCAGGCTATTAGCTGTATCCTAGCACACTGTTAAACCTGGGAAGAGATGCATTAGAATTGAAAGGGAGCCAAGAATTCTTATCATACTCCCTGGGAACTTCATGGTTTACTCTGTTTTCCACTAGCATGACTTGATTTTCTACCAAACAAAGAGGAGTCTTTTATTCAAATCTCCCAAAGATTTCCTATTTGGATATTTGCTACCTGGCCATTTCAAAATAATAGAAAATGATAGCTCAGTGGTAGAGGACTTGTCTAGCATGGGTAAAGACCCTGGGTTCAGTCCCCAGCATGAGAGAGAAGTACACAAAAATATACACCACACAACATATGCAAGTCAGTGGTGGACTCTCAAGATGGTGGATACCACGGAGATAGTTGAGAAGTATGAAAGACAGAGAAAGATGGCAGTGTATTAGCAGTTTTATCTAGTTGATGAAGGTCTAGAAATCAGACTCTGAGGATCAGTGACACCACCCCACCCCCACTGTGGGAACCTTTGCTTATTTATAATGCCATCAGAGTTCATAGAGAACTGCTTCTCACTTTGAGAAATCCCTCTTCTGTGTGCCTTTGGATACATGAAAATAGTGGTAGCAGCCATAGACTTCTTTCTCTTGATTATAGTCTTGATCAGAAAGCCAATGTCAGTGGGACTATATGAAAAACATGGTTTTTAAGTTAGAATTTCTGCATTCTGAAGCTGGAAGGATGTGTATAAGAGAGGAGTGAGGATAAAAGAGGAGACAACATATATTTTATATATTTTGGGTTCCACATTAAGAACCTAATGAGATTTTATTAGAAAGATATACTGAGCTGTAAGCAGCAGCAAGATCAAAGGAAGAGGTGACTGGCCAAGCCTCAAAAAAGCTAGGATCTGGGTGGGAGATTCAGATCACATCCTCCACTTTATGTTTACTTTTCTTTCCACATAGTGACTTTGTTTTCTCTTACCATTAGACCAGTACTTACACACTGGTGGAGGGTAGGCTGTCATAGTTCTAGGTCACACAACTTCACGTATTTATCACTCAAAAGAAAAAAGAACAGCTCCAGTTTTTAAATAAAAACCTTAGGGAAGGATTCTGATTGTCTCTGCTTGACCCCACAGCCCTCTTCACTAGCATCTCCTGGTTTAGGTGAGAAGAGAGTGTTACTTCCAGAAGAATTGGGAAGAGAAGCAATAGCTGGCTATCTCAGGAAATGGTTTAGCAAGTTAGCAATAGATTCAGGGCTAGAAACAGAATAATTAAAAACTATTGTTACTGGGGCTGGAAATTTAGCTCAGTGGTTCCACTGCCTGCCTAGCAAGCGCAAGGTCTCTGACTGGATCCGGTAACCACATACAATGATATGATATTGGGTGTGGTGACTCACACCCACCAGCAATCAGCACCACACCCCACAGTGCCGGGCATGGTGGCTCACGCCTGTAATCCCAGCATTTGGGAGGCAGAGGCAGGAGGATTGCTGAATTTGAGGCATGCCTGGGCTACATAGTGAGGTCCAAACCTGAACTACAAAGTGAGACCCTGTCTCAAAAAAAAAAAAAAAAAAAGAAACTATTGTTACTAAAATGGACGTCTTATTTATTTTCATGTGAAGTATGGAAGCAAATGTCACACTATACTTCACATTAGTTACTGAGCTGCTCACTTACTTGCACTGTTTCAATACTGCTGTTTTATAGGACAAGTTGTAGGTAAGTACGTAGGACCACTGGTTAAGAGCTTCAGTAGCTCTCTAGGGGAGAAACAGTGGTGGCTTGGACTAAAATTATGGCAAAGGAAATGGAAAAAAGTGGAGAAACCTGAAGCATTCTTACAGGTAGAGACTTAGGACTTACTATTGGATTCAGTGTGGTGACTGAAAGAAAAGGAAAATCAAGGGGTTAAGAACGATAACTAAATTTCTGTGAAGATTGGGATCCAAGCCTATCTGGGGGAGAATTGAGTCCTAATCTGGACCGCTCAGTTTGAGAGATGGAATCCTAGAAGGCATCTGGGGTATATACTATTACCAAAGTCTTGTCAACTAAAGCCTCAAAACTAGATGAATACACCAAGAAAGAGAATGTAGCTAGAGCACAGTTTTTCAAGCCATCTTTTCTGCTAAATCCTTCAGCTAGGCTTCTGGCAGGGATCACAACAATTACCTGTAGTGAATCCCTTGGAATGTGAAGCCAGATTTTTCCTTCAGGAATATCTAATAAGTAACCAAAGAGACTGTTTAACAAGCATCAAAACTTCTCCATTTAAATGTATCTTGATTCCTCCAAAATAGAACCTCCAGGCAACTAAAATGATGAGACCATCTTGTACTAAACCATTTTGACATTTTTCTTTAGTGATATCTGCAGAGCCAGGTTTTAAGCCTGGGAAAACTTACCCAACTGAGTTTTAGATGATGTAGGAATGTTTCACGTGGTAGAATGAAAAGTTGGCCACAATATTTTGGCTTCTCCCATAAGGAAATGACTTCTATCTCCCCACCTCTTACCTTAAAATTGGGCATGGCCCCATGTGACTGGTGTTAGTCTATAGGGCATTACCACACGTGATTCAAACAGATGCTTGAAAAGTGCTTCTGCCTTAGAGTGACTTCTTTTCTTGTTGGGAAACCTTCTGCTACAACACAAACAAAGCCAGGCAGATTTCTGGGGGATGAGGCCACAGGACAAAGGCCACCATCACCCCAGTCACCTGGGCCAGGACCCCCGATATGTGAAAGAAGCCATCCTAGGACCATCCAACCTTGGCTGAAAGAAGCACAGAGTTGGGAGAAGTAATAAATATTGTTTTAAGCCACTAACTTTTGAAGTCAATGGTTATATCCTTCAGAAGACAACAATTAACTCTTACCCAGGAATCTAAAAATGGTTCACAGGTGTCAATATTCTCTCTCATCCTTAATCTTCTTGGGAGATGTGTATTTGACCAGCCATCAATGGTTGGATTTTTTTTTTTTTTTGAGACAGGGGCCCGCTTTGTACTTGAGGATGGCCCTGAGCTCATTATGTAGCCCAGGCAAACCTTGAATTTACAGCACTCCTCCTGCCTCTGCCTCCTGAGTGCTGGGATTACAGGCGTGAGCTACCACGCCCAGCAATGGTTGGAATTAAAATGAAAATTTGGTTGAAGAATGGAAACAATGGCCAGTAAAGAGTGGAGATATCTGAGGAGGAAGTGGAATCTTCCCAGGGTTCCTGAAACAGCTCCACAAAGGTGATTTGGATTTTCAAGTTATGTGTTCTCATACAGACATGTAACTTTCCTTCAGAATACTTTGCAATAATATTTGAGTGATGATTTTACATTGTCTAAAATAAACTTCAAAGCTATATACTTTATGAAGGCAAAAATAGGTCTAATTTGCCATTGATTGTACCTAGATCACAGAAGATACTTTTTTATCAAATAAGTAAATTTGAGTTTTGCCTATTTCGTATAAGGAACTCATGCTTTCAAAAAAAATTACTTAACAGTACTTGTATCTCATGGGCCAGCTTTTTTTTTTTTTTGAGACAGGGTCTCGCTTTGTACTTCAGGCTGGCCCTGAGCTCACTATGTAGCCCAGGCAAATCTCGAACTCAGCAATCCTCCTGCCTCTGCCTACCGAGTGCTGGGATGACAGGCGTGAGCCACACGCCAGACACTGTGGTATGTGGTATTGATTGCTGGTGGGCGTGAGTCACCACGCCCAGCACTGTATGTGGTTACTGGGATCAAACTCAGGGCCTTGCGCTTGCGAGGCAGGCGCTGGAACCACTGAGCTAAAGCTCTGGTCCTCATGGGCCAGCTTTTATACGCACTTCCAACCACAGGCTGTTACTTGATTCCTCAACTATGGTAAGTAGTCTGGCATAGACTTTGGATGGGGTATTGAAATGAGACCCAGTAACAGTTTCTGTAATCTTTTTCCCTTTTTCCACAAATTGTTGGCAAACGATGTCAAATGAATATTCCTCAGACACTCCAGGAAATTCAGTACCCAAGGAAGAATGTTTGGGGCAGCAGCAGGTGATTTGAATGGAGAGTCAGGTCTGGAGGGTGCTCATATCATTCTGGGTTATAAGACTACCATCACAGTGCAATTGGAAACCAAGAGCTCAGCTGAGGTTATTTAATTAACTCTGAACATCCGCAAGAGTCTGTCATTACCAGCACCTAGCTACTTTTCATCTGAGATGTAAAAAAGAAAGTTGAAAGAGTGTGAGTCAGACACAGGCTCAAATGATACGAGCAGGCACTTGGCCATGTTAATTCTTCCAGGTCTACGTTTCCTTGCCTACCAAATTGGATAGTATCTTAGAAATAAGATACTCTGTTCTAAGCACTGTCATTAGATCATGGGTATCTGGCAGGCAGGAATCATTTCTTCTCATCTTTATTTATCCAATATTTAATAGTGTTGGGCCCACAGAAGTGTAGCTACTCAGAACAGGTGTATTTCCTCTTAGTGGTGACCCAAGATATACTTCTGGCTCCATTATTCTTACACTCAGGGTGATTAGTTTTTTTTTTTTTTTCCTTCTTGGGCTTCACCCTTTCCTTGTGTAAAATAGAAGTCTGAATATGATCTTCTCCAAGGTCTTCTCCAGATATAACGTTTGATGGATCTGTACCCACTCAGTACACTGCTGCTCCTAGAAATTATAATGCTAAGAAGATAAGTCATGAATCACTTTGTATTTACAAGTGCACATGCATTTAAACAGATTCTATAAAATAGATACAATATTGTTATACTTGTGTCCTACTTTCTCTTCTTACAGATCAAACTTATTTTTTAATCTTCTTTTATTTGAATTGTTTAGAAAGATGAAATCCAGGGCACGTTGCCGCTAACACACATTATACAGCTTGAACCTTGGTGGCTAATTGCACTATTACTGGGATTGATGAACATTGCAGCACAATCAGCGGGAAGCAGCTGCCTTCTACTTGACAGAAATGAGGTCACAGAGGAGGGCTGGGGAATTGCCATCTAACAAGCAGGTCTGTTTGTCTGATGCCCAGTAAAAGATTTTGCTATTATAACTTTTAACTCTTGATTCTTTCTGTTGTGAAGACGCTTACTCCCTGAACTGGATTTTGAATTTTAAAGACTAACAGTTTTGGGGGAATTTGGACCTATTGCCAGTGAATGCACTTTCCATAGATGATCTACATTTGAAATGGGGATAAAATTGAGAACAACCCCCCCCCACACACACACACAAACTTTTGAGGTGGCATGTTAGTGCAGGGGATAGAAGGCTGAGAGTTCAAGACATGATGGAGAAGAAAAACTTCTCAGGAATCATAGTCAGCTCCATGTCATTATTTTAGCTAAATCTCAACTGAGTTCCTATACCCAAAGCAAGTTATAATCATGAGCAAATCCATTCTGACTTCAGAGTGTCTAGTTTTCTCTGGGTGTTTATGGGGGCTCCATTGGTAGAAGTTATTATGTCATGTCCAGAAGAACATAATTAGGGTTGGGACTTCTGAGTTTGATTCTCCTAATTCCCCCTTAGATTGATTCTGCTTTGAATCACATTTCCCAGTTGGACTGATCAGGAATAATTGACAGGTGGGTTGGAGGAAAGGGAAAGATAGGAAGAAGATCCTATAAAGAACACCAAATTGAATTATAGAGAGATTATTTGTCCTGGGAAAGATACAGGTCCTGGAGACCACGATTCCTGTTTTCAAATCATGTAAGGGTGTCATGGGGTTCAGGGAACAGAGGCAGAGGTCAATCATAATGCTGGAGCTGGAACAAATTGGGGTGGGGCTGGGCTGAGAAGTATTCCAGGAGAAAGATTTCCACATGAAACAAAGGAAAATGTCCTGACTATCAAAGGGGCAAAAGGACAGTGTGGACAGTCAGCTGTGGTCCCTGCCTGGAGTGCATGCTGTAGAAGAGATTTGGATGTAGGCCTGATAGGGACTTGTCTTAGATGGGAAGGTTGGAACTGACCAATCAGACTAGGTAAGTTTGGGTGAAGGGTCTCATCCACTCTAAAATTTTCAGGGTCAATTCCATACAGTCCCCACAGTGAAGAACTAGTTTGGAAAGAAACTCATGGCCAGTTCTTTATGTCTCCTGCGTTTCTCTGCCTTTCTCTCTCTCCTACTCATTTGCTTGCTCTTTTGTACAGCAGAAACCTTTGACATTTTTCAGAAGATAATCTTTTTAAGTGTGTTTCTGGCTCAGCCTTTGTTCCTTTAGCATCACTAGAGAGTCTGAGCTCTCCGGAGATTAGCACTGGCCCGTCACCACAGCAACTGCCCAGGCCCTATGGGCATCTGTGGTAACAGGTACAGGGCTTCACAATGAGAGAAAACCCCACAGGGAGCTCCATATGAAATGGGAAGATTGTATTTTTGTGAAGCTTTCTTTAATAGGATTAGCAATGCAGGTGGGCCTCACTTTACACATTGGGCCAGCCCCTGAAAAACATTGGTATATCAAATTTCGGTAAATGGAGGAATTCTCATTTCACAGGTAAAAAAGAGACTCTCTTTCCAAGTCTCCATTTGAAATCTCATTCATAAAATGCAGTTATCTTTTGCAAAGGGAATTCTCCACCCATGCCCTGTGCTGTTAGTCTAGTGCTGAGTGCCTATAATCGGGGCCATTGGCAGGGAACCTCAGGGGCTGGCAAAGAACAGCAAGAACTCAGCTTATTTGGGTGAGAGTGGACAGTGTGTAACGGGGAGAAGCAAGTGTGCGTGGGACCACAATGAAGGGAGGTTAGAAGGTTGGACCTTGCTTAGCATGAGCAGTTCTGTTGTAGCAGTGGTGGGGTGTCTGAGAGACGCGTGTTCTTGGAGGTACCCAGCACAGAAGGATCTGTGTCCAGCGAATCAGACATCTTATCGCAAATGGCATCCACCAGGCGCTCGAAGGCCTGCCTCACACTGATGTTCTCCTTGGCACTGGCTTCAAAGAAGTCAAACCCTAGGGAGAGAAGAGATACAGGTATGTATTTTTCCCATCCCATCAGCTGGAACACTTTGGTGCCTCCAGCCAAGCACTCTGAACTAATACAGATAGTGTTTGACAGTGAAGGGTAAGGAGGCCTAATTCTACGGGAAAGGATTCTGCCTCAGAGATAGTCCAAGCAAGGGGTTACCTGCGCCAGTTTTAGAATCCAACAGACCCCTCTGAGCAGCTCTTTAACCCTGGCAAATCACTTACTCTCTTTACAAATCAATTATCTGGCTTTAAGTAGAATACTTTTACCTACCTCAAAGAGTTATTTCAAATATGAAACAAGATAATAATATGAAGTATATGGTCCTATTCCTGACACAGAAGGGGGGGATCGTTAGGTGTTTGCAGAAAAAAAGGAATACACATGTGTGGAACACTTTCTACTTCCTAAAACACTTACCACAATCATTGTATCATTTGTTTTTGTGTCACTCCAGGGAAAGGGGTATCAGGGATACCTTCTTCATGTTACTATCACAGATACTGTGGCTTAGGGAAGTAAGCTGCCTTGTCAAAGTAAAAGCACCACATGAGAAGCCCAGGTTTTAGACCTTGAGCAACATTTTCCACTTTTCTCTGCTTCCCATTCACTCCAGCCCTTGGCTGCTCTAGTATGAATTCTCAAAGGTACCTCAAAGATCCACAACAGGGCCAGACATTTAGCTCAGTGATTCCAGCACCTGCCTAGCAAGCACAAGGTGCTGAGTTCAATCCCTGGAAACCACATACAACAATACCAGGTATGGTGACTCATGTCTACTGTCCACCAGCAATCAGTACCACAAACCACAGGGCCAGGCATGATAGCTCACACCTGTAATCCCAGCACTCAGGAGGCAGAGGCAGGAGGACTGCTAAATTTGAGGCTTGCCTGGGCTAAATAATTTAGTTTCTATTTCCCTTAAATTACTTGCACTTTCTTTTTGGAATCCATAGTATCTAATGAGCACCTACTGCATGCCAGATACTATGCCGGGAGCTTTATAAAAATCAATTTATTTAAAGCTGGGGATTTAGCTCAAATGGTACCACACCTACCTTGGAAGCACAAGGACCTGAGTTCAATCCCCAGTACCACCCAAAACAAGCAAACAAAAAAGGACAAAAAAAAAAAAATCAACCTATTTAATCCTCACATCGGCCTGTTGGAAGATCATCATTTGTAATTTATACATGAGAAAACAAAGGCAATGGGTTACATAACTCACACATGGTCAGCTGGATAAATCAGTGGGATCTGGGTTCAGACCTTGATTTGCCTAGTTCCATAATCCATACACCGCCCTTCCTTCCTCTCTTCCGTCTCACTCGGCATTTTTCTCCTCTGGGGTATATCTTTTTCTTCACAAATCTGTTGGCTTTGATCTGACTGCTGCAATGTCTGAATTTGGGCAAGTCGCTGCACCTGTCTGAATCACTTAACCTCTCCGATCCTCAGACTCCCAACTTCATCAAGTAGGAATAATAACAGTGTCTTCCTCCTGAGAGCAGCTGGGAGGATTAAGTGAGACAACGGATAAACTGCTGTATAAAAGCTGCCTATTATAGTGACAATTTCTCTCTGCTCTTCTTTCCTCTTGCTCCTCTTACCCTTTTCTCTCTGCTCTTCTTTCCCCTTGCTCCTCAACCCCCTTTCCCCTCTTTTATCATCTTCTCTCACAAAGGAGGGAGTTCCTTTCCTCCCTCTTCCTTCTCATTATTTCACCAGCCACAGCCTGACCTGAAGCCCCAGGTACAAAGCTCCTCTTCAGCCCTCCCAGCATGAAGACACTCACAGCGGGCAGCCTGCCTCCCTCCTGCCAGCAGCGGCCCGTTTCCTGACCTGAGCAGAGCAACTCACTAATTGCGGGCAGGCAATGGTAGCAGCAGCAGCTCAGCAGCTGCTCGTTATCTGAGACTGTAGAAACCCAGTTTCAGAAATCCTTCAGCAAACACCTTTTCCTTAATGAATAGCACAAACATCCTTTGGCTAATGGCAACTGGCAGTGTTTGGAGAGGTGGAAGGGAGGCTATTGCTACCAAGGGAAGGTGCAAAAAGGTAAAGCTGTAAATAAGTTTTCACGGTCAGTTTGTAGGAAGATGAGGACACAGGTGAAGGCCAGGGGCAAGAATCCTTTCTGAGGAAGTGACACAAGGGGGGACATGCCATATTGCACAAGTGAGCAGCGGGGAGAGGCCTAGGAGTCAGTCTGGATTTGAATCCAGTCTCTCTCAGCTAGTACCATGTTTCCCTGAAAATAAGACCTAGCCAGAAAATAACCAGCCTTGATAACTAGGGACCCAAACTGCCAGTCCCAATTCCTTATCTAGCCCAGTGCTTTACCTGCCTTAGAGAGCAGCCACTGAGCAAGACAATGGTGAGGCCAGGTAAGGCGAGGATAGGCTATTCTAGTCAGCAAGGCTGATTATTTTCCAGCCAGGTCTTATTTTCAGAGAAAAGGTGGGTAAATGTGTGGCGCTGGGGAAGTTGCCTAACTGCTTTCAGCGTCCGCTTCCTCTGTAGAATGGAGTGAATGTTACTTACTCCTTGGGTGGTAATAAGAACTAAATGCACAAAAGTCTGAGCAGTGACTGCCATGTGGAAAAAGTGGCCGTTCCCCTTCCTGTGTATTCCCCACTCCCTTTGGTCTCAGCTTCTCTGACCCTCCCTTGATTCCCATGGCCTTTGCTTGCTCTTCATCATTCAGAGTCGTTCAATAACCCAGGTCTTTATTGAACACTGATGTTGTGTGAGGTCTTATGTTGAGTCCCAGGGACACAGAGACCAAATCTAGCTATAGAGAAGGCACACTAAGAGTCTCAGTTCCTCACTTCCACAAAGTTTTTCACAAATGCAGTTTTAAAGCAATCTGTGATGTGGGTTCGGGAAGACAGGGCCCATCACTTGTAACCGCAGATAGAAAAAATGAAGCCCAGAAATGGGGCATAATAAGGGCTTTACCCTTTATGCCTCTTTGTTTTGCTCTGTCACAACAGTGACAGAATAAGCTATCACATGCTAATATGGAGATTCCTCAGAAAATTTGGATTAAAGGCCCGTTTGACCCTGCTATTCCCCTGCTGGGTATATTAATGAAAGAATTAAAAGTATCATACCACAGTGACATATGTGCAGCTCAGTTTGTAATAGCTAAATCTTGGAAACAGTCCCAAATGCCCATCAATCAGGGACTAGATAAAGAAGATGTGGGTTTTTTAATAAAATGGAGCATTATTCAGACATAAAGAATGATAAATTAGAGACATAGCTGAATGGATGCACTTTGAGGCCATACTCATATGTGAAGTAAATAGGTCACAGATGTGTAAATATGTCATTTCTCTAGTGTGAGAAACTGAAGGTGTAAACGAGGTCCAAAAGGGAAACAGTAACTGGGTGGGGTTAGGGGACAGGAAAGAAGAGAAAGAAAAAATTTGGTGGTAAAAAGGAAACAAAAAACAGAAACAAAGTTTATATATATGGGGAAGTGGAGAGTTGAAGGGAGGGGAATGGGAAAAAATAAGAATCAAGATGTGTCCTACACAGGTACAAATTGTCAATGAGGAATGTGATCATAATGTATTCCTAAAATGTACCAATAAAATCAATTTATTCAAAAGAAAAACATTCTAGCACAGAGAAGCCATGCAGGAATGTAGGAGCAGGGAACATAGGGGAGGGCAGGGACGGGAGTTTCCTGAAGCCAGTACAAAATGCGAGCCTTTAATGTCAGAACTGAGCAAAACTCTTCGCCTAACTGACTTCATTTTACTCATTCTTCAGGACTCAAGTGAGATGTGGCTCTTCATTTCCCCTGTGCCAAGCACTCGTTACTCAGCATCTAGAGCAAACTGACAAGGAGCCCTCTGAGCAGGGACTGCCCATTCATCAGAGCCCCCGCACCGGTGGAGGGATAGGTGTTCCACAAGGTGCTGGTGGAATAATGGAGATGAGAATGAGCACTTATGGTGTGTTTGCAGGGCTGCAGACACTGGGGGTCATTGTAGTTCAGCTCAGAAAGCACAGCAAGACTCCACTGCAGACCCTGGGTATTCTGAGGAGTGTCAGATATACACCATTGCCTCCCTTTATGAACTTAATTTGTTTTATGATTTGGGGAAAGATATCTACATTTGCATTTGTGTGGGGATGACGGTGGTGGTCATGTCTGTCCCCAGATGCGGAGTCTGTGAACAGAAACAAAACTTTGTCGGGCCAGAGGGTTAGCTCAGTGGTTCCAGCGCCTGCCTCGCAAGCGCAAGGTCCTGAGTTCGATCCCGGTAACCACATATAATGCTGGGCGTGGAGACTCACGCCCACCAACAATCAACACCGCATACCACAGTGCTGGGCGTGGTGGCTCATGCCTGTAATCCCAGCACTCGGGAGGCAGAGACAGGAGGATTGCTGAGTTCGCAGCGGCTTGCCTGGGCTCCATAGTGAGCTCAGGGCCAGCCTGAACTACGAAGCGAGACCCTGTCTCAGAAAAAAAAAAAAAAAACTTTGTCAAACATTTGTTTTGTGTTCATGAACCAAGGCATTACTATAGTTCCTACCTTGAGGAGCTCCTAGCCCAGGGTGGGAGCTAGATACCTGGGCTGTATTATAATGCTAAGTACCAGAGCAGTGGTGAGCCAAGGGATTGCTGGGCAGAGAGGAGGCACTCAGCCAAGACTGGGCACCAAGGAAGGATTTTTGGAGAAGCTGTTGCCTAAGCAGATATCAGCTGGACAAAGACATGTGACTATGAATGTACACATGTCCACATGTACGTGTAGCACACTGGGAAAGAGAAAACAGTATGAGCACAGAGGAAGGGGAAAAAAAAAACCCAAAAAGCAAAAACCCCAATCTTGGGTATATACTAGAAGGACAATAGCAGTTTGTTATCATTACAGCAGAAAAACCAAAGCAGTGAGATAAAATTCCACAAGAAGCCAATCATGAAGAGCTCATATGTCATGCTGAAGAGATATCTTCACTGTCATCCTACAAGTACCCAGAGAATGAGAACTTTGATTCATGTTACCAGCTCACAGGTCTAGTCAGCCCAAGAATCTCTTCTGCTTAACAGGACAAGCCGTGGTGCAGCCCCAGCCAATTACTGTCAAACTCCTGAGGCCCTTCATTAGCAGGCCCAGGTGGTAACCTTTTCCTTGGGTTTATTTATAAAGGTTTTCAGGAGCGGAGAGGAAGTTAAGACAGGAAGATGACAACTAATTAAGCAGAAGAGCCACCCCTAACCCAGACCTTTTGTCGCTCTACAATGAGCTTCAGAACAATGAGATTTCTGCAGTTTTGAATGGAGCCCAATATACAATTCAACATTCTCTACCGCTCTCAAATTACTGTTTACCTCTCCTGTCCAAAGGCAGCTGGTACAGATCCACATACTGTGTCCATGCTGCATGCCTCTGAGCTTGACTTCAGGTTCTAGTCGAAACTTGTAACCAACTAAGCTCACTGGTCATGCCCCAACACTACTCTAGCACATCTCCCCACTGCCATGATACTCAAATCCCTTCCCCGCTCTGCTGTGACACCTCATATCTGCTCATCTGTCCACGTGTGACTCACTCACACTCTTCTGGCCACGGGCAGTTTTGGCAAGGGATTCACTAACTCTCTTTCCACCCTAGATTTGCTCTCATTCTCAAATTCTTTGAATACCTGAGCAATCCATGTTCACATGTGAACGGTTCATCCAACACATTGACCTATCAATTTCTCCAGTGATTTTCTCTTGCATTCTGCTTCAACTATATGCCCCTTGTCTTATCACTTCAAATGTTTTGCCTTGGATTTGTATCACTAGAACTGAATGATGTCTGATTAATTTCAAATCTACCTCATTAATTTAAATCCACAGACCCTTGTATCAGTCAGATTTTTATTTCTATAACAAAATAGCAGGGGCGGAGATTTAGCTAAGTGGTTCTAGTACCTGCCTAGCAAGCACAAGGTCACTAGTTCGATCCCTGTTAACCACATACAACACAAGATGTGGTGACTCACGGCCACCAGCAATCAGTACCACATACCACAGTGCTGTACATGGTGGCTCATGCCTGTAATCCCAGCACTCAGGAGGCAGAGGCAAGAGGATTGCTGAATTTTACATTTGCCTGGGCTACATACTAAGCTCAGGGCCAGCCTGAACTACAAAGCGAGACACTGTCTAAAACAAAACAAAACAAAATCAGACACAGGGTACTGGTGAAGAAAGATGTTTATTTTCTAATGACCAAGCACAACAGCAAAAGTGTGTGTGGCAGCAAGATTTTATATGTTGAGCCAGAAAGCAGTGAATTGGGGAGCCAGACTTTCTACTTTTATAAAAACTCTCTCAAGAAAAGGCAAGGGGACCCACAAACTGCCTCCTAAGAGCACATCCCCAGTGACCAAAGGACTTCTCACAAAGCCTTACTCTCAAAGGTTCCACCACCTTCCAGTCCCACCACCCTGGGGACAAAGCCCTCAATCACAGTGTGCCCTTGGAGGACACTCCAGCCACCTCCACATCACAGCAGTCCTGCCTGGTCGGCCTTGGCTTCATCACCCTGGCTTACACTATGCTGCAGAGATGTCGAAGTTTTTTCATTTTGTGTCTTTGCTCCTCTTATTACTCTCTAGCTCAGTGAGTGATGGTGGAGACTTCACAGAACAGTCACCCTAGTGCAATCCAGAATCCACTTATCACAAAGTGCTGACACTGCAATTAAACCTGCATATGGGTTTGGGTTCAGATAAACCAACTCATACATTAACATCTTTTGTCTTAAAAGAAATACAAATAATACAAATCCCATTCATTCGCCATCACTGTTCAAGTGCCTACTCCTAATGAATTTCATTACTCACCTGTGAATTTCTGATCCCTTTCTTTTCCCTACCCCATACCCACCACTCAGAACATATCCATTACTCCCACAGTACTTTACACAGTTGCTTTATTCACATTCCAACCAAGAAAATGGGAACTATTTTAAGCATTTAAACCAGAGGAAATTGGTTAAATAGGTGATTGAAGGATTGAGAACCAAAACAGAATGAGAAAACGTAGAGACCATCAACAGAAAAAAAAAAAAAAAAGAATACAAGTACAAGAGGCAAAGGAAATTGGAGCCAAAGAAGAAGAGTCACAGAAGGGTAGCTGCCCCAGAGAAGAGCCAGTCAGGGTGGGGGGTGCTTTTCTCTCTTCTCCATCTCCAAACACCTGCCACTGTTTCCCCTTATGTGAGCTTGACCAGAAGCCTCAGTCACAGGGGGCTGATCAATCTCCCAACAAGGAGCTTAAAGGAAGGAGACAGAGCAGGAGAAGGGTTAAGAAGGACAAACAGGCTGAGGACTGGCACAGCCGTCTACCTCTGCCTACATCTTACACTGCTGCCCCTTGACTGGTAGGTCTCTGTGGCTTTCAGTCAGTTTCATGTTATATGTCACTTTCTCAGAACAAGTTGGTTTTCCAGACTAAAATCAATTTCTCTTTTTCACTTTGTTCATAATACACATAGTGGACTGACATTACTTTTACCTGGAGACAATTTCTTCCTTCTGGGAACCAGCATTTTAAGCACACATGGTGGAACTCTACGTTATAATATTTGCCTCCTCCAGTTACTGGATGAACATGTGACTAATGGTGAACAATCATGGTCTCCCTGAGACTGATATACAGTGGACAACAGACAGAAGACCCCATTCTGTAGGAGCTGGTGAGAGATGAACCTCAAGCTGCATCACCCATCCCCAAGCAGAGAGTCTGGCTACAAGAGCCTGAGGGACACAGTAAGCTGGGAAATACACAGTGCAGTTGAGCCCTGGGTCCAGTGGTCCTTCCAGCTACATGAGCTAATAAATTCTATTTTTAAGCTAGTTTGATGTGGAATTTTATTACATGTAATATGACTCCTAATTCAAACAGAATTTACCACAATTATCCACTTGATTGAGATAATTACCAGACAATTCACTCATTTATATAATTCTTAATTAAATAGTTCTTTATATAGTTATTTAATATCCACTTCCCCATGACAGTAAGAATTGCAGCTGAGTTGTTTCACTATTAATCATATCCTATGTGCCACAACAGAACCTGGCCCAGGACATAGGCTCCATAAATAAATGCTTGATGAATAGGGAAATACATGAATAACCACCTACCCTGTGCTATATGCTTGACAGAATTTAACGGGTCAAAAGTAATCCCTAATCTCAAGGACCAGGAAGAGAGATAAACGTGTCAATAGGCACATTCTGGTAAGCAACAGTGAAAGCTCAGAAAGCTGTGTAGGACATAGATGAGTTCCAATCACATATCGGAATTTGGTACTCTTTATTAAGCCTCCTTCAAGTTTCTTTCTGAACCCTGCACTAAGAATGAATCTCATTTCGCTGGGCATGGTGGCTCATGCCTGTAATTCCAGCACTCGGGAGGCAGAGACAGAAGGACTGCTGAGTTCCAGGCTTGCCTGGGCTACATAGTGAGCTCAGGGCCAGCCTGAACTACAAAGTGAGACCCTGTCTCAAAAAAAAAAAAAAAAAAGAATCAATCTCATTTCTACTTGTGTCCCTGTATGTATTTGATAGATTTATATCACTCTACCACTTCCTAATTACATAACCTAACTAATTACACAATATATCCTCCAGTAGTCACTTTGAAGGGGTATCCTGAGAATTAAAAGAAACAGGGCTAGTTAGCCATTGTAATCCCAGAACTCAGGAGGCCGAGGCAGGAGGATTGTTACAAATTTGAGGCCAGCCTGGGCTGGAAAGTGAGTTCAAGACGAGTCTGAACTACACAGTGAGAACCCGTCTCCAGAGAGACAGAGAGAGAGATAAATATTTCATAATACCTGGTTCAGTACACATCAAGTTTTATTACCACATTTGCTACAAAATAAAGTTTCAGTGGTGAGGCTCTTGAGCCAAACTATTGCTGGAGTTCAAGTCCTGGCTCTACTCTCTTACTAGCTGTGTAACCTGAAGAGGCAGGAAGATTGCTGAGTTCAAGGCTTCCCTGGGCTACATAGTGAGTTCAGGGCCATCCTGAACTGCAAAGCAAGACCCTGTTTCAAAAAGCAAACAAATAACAACAACAACAAAAAAAAACCACATACACACAATGTAGAGAGAAGTACTATATATATCTTGGAAGGCTTAAAAGTGATTAAGTAATACTTTAAAACTTTAAAATAGTGCCTGGGATGTGACTAGCACCTAATAAATCTTTAACTAACTCACTTCAATCTTAATCATGAGAGTTTGACATTTGGTACTTACATTTTTTTCCCACTACACATTAAAATAAAATAACCTTGTACACTCCCAGTGGCACAAATCCTTCTCTTTAGGCAGTACTCCTTCAGGTTCACATCATCCAGTGATTTAGGACTCCCTGAACACAGTGCTTTCCTCTGCTTTGCTGGCATTGTGCCCTCTGCCTAGAATGTTCTTGCTTTTCTCCCTTACTTGAGTAGGCCACTTGGCCTTTATATTCTGTGACCCTAACTGAATCAAGTACCTCCTCTGTGTTCCCCCAGCCACCAGCTCATCCTTCTGTCACCACCCTGAAGACTGTTTCTGTCTGCCAGATCAGGCTTCTTCAGACTAGGAAATGAACCCTACTGTATAGTACAGCCCAGCATAGAAAAGGTGCCACAGAAAATCTTCACTGGACAATAAAATAAAGTAGCTAAATGCTTGATGGAATAAAATGTAACCAACACATAATTTTGCAGTTTCTACTCAGTGCCAGGCTGCATGTTGGGCACTGTGGTGACAAAGAGAAAAAAGATTCACTTCTCGGGCCGGAGGGTTAGCTCAGTGGTTCCGGCGCCTGCCTCGCAAGCACAAGGACCTGAGTTCGGTCCCCGGTAACCACATATAATGCTGGGTGTGGAGACTCACGCCCACCAACAATCAATACCGCATACCACAATGCCGGACATGGTGGCTCACGCCTGTCATCCCAGCACTAGGGAGGCAGAGACAGGAGGATTGCTGAGTTCGCGGCGGCTTGCCTGGGCACCATAGTGAGCTCAGGGCCAGCCTGAACTACAAAG